>ML830720.1:25579-57690 GCA_009831015.1 Picea engelmannii | reverse complement strand
GACCCTCAATGAATGGGAACAACATCTACCAATCAAGTCAAAGGAGAAAATTGAAGAAATTCTTGCTACAAGAGTTGGTAAGAAGACTCGCCAGAAGGAGTACATGGAATATTTAATCAAATGGAAAAATCGAGGGGTAGAGGATGCATCATGGGTGACTAAGGATCAATTATCATGCTTGCAGAACTCTTCACCTCAATAGTAATTTTCACATGCACTGGAGCTCATGTTTTTCTTACCAGGGGTGTCTAATATAGGAGCATCCTTGGGCTTGGGAAGTCTGCATCACCCCCAAAAAATATTTCTATTTTGCAAATTAGATAATAAGTCGAATAAGGATGTGTTAGTGGTCCATTTTATTTAGTCAGTTTTATATGCATTCGAACTGTTGTTACTCATGCGACTACTCTTGTGTATGTTGAAACCCGTTCTGAAACTGCCATGTATAGTGAAATTTTCCAAGTTTCATGTTAAAACCCGTGCTGAAACTACCATGTATAGTGAAAATTTACAAGTGTCATGTTGAAACTCATGTTGAAACTCCCGCATATAATGAAATTTTACAAGTTTCACCATGTTTCTTCATTTGGCTTGACACATTTGAGTCACAAGGACAAAGCGTGACCCAATATCGAAAGGAAGTTGAAGTGGTCCGGAAGACAGATAGATAGTTTGATAACTGTTTAGTTGAGGAAATAGAAGGAAAATCGATTGAAAGGAAAAAGGGAGAATTCAAAAGGAATCAGGGCCGTGATAGGAAGGGGTTGGAAAATTGAATCGTGGAAGCGACTGGAGTGAATAATTTTAGGTTGGGGTGAGCACTCAGAAGGGAGAAACAAAATTTCATCCTTCACATGTAGAGCATTAATCCCTGGGTGATTTTTGTATTGGATTTTAGTCCCGCAAGTAACCATTCTCGATTTTCCTTTTAACCCATGATCGATGTAATGTAATCTCTGTTATTTAATTGAAATCAATAAAAGAGTAGTGTTTCATTTCATATTTTTCTGGTGCTTAAGTTCCCGTTTGAAGTTCCTTATTATTTAGAAACAATATATCGGTGTTTTTTACACCGTGTATTCTATCACAGGGTGTGTTTTGTAGCCCAATTCGCTCTGCATTATCCACTCAATATTTGTAACTCAATTTTTCAATTCATGGTTTTCCTCTTTCAATTCCTTAATTTCTTGAGAGGCGTTTTGTAAATGCTTTCCTCCTTTACCCATTTTTTGTTTTTCTCTCGCTCGCTTGTACTCACTCGCTTGATTTTTCTTGCACACTTGCTTCATTTGATGTCATGATTTTGTTTTCATGATGGCTTGATTTGATGCCACCTAGGGTGTAGGTTACTACCATCATGCACCCTAAAGTGTGATCACAATGATTTGATCTTAATCTTCTTATTCAAATTTTAGGTAGGTCTTGATGATGACATTCACTTTATTGATTTGAAAGGGATTGACACTTTACCCCTTTGTATAATTCAATGATTTATTCTCCAATATTTACAATGAAATAAGAAATTTAGTGATTCAAAAGACTAGATGAAAAAATAACAATTTGATCTCACATTACATGCTTTTAATTCTCAATTGTGCCATTACCATAATTTTAGTATGTGTTCTTGTTTTGTTAACCAAAGTAAAATTGAGTTTCAAACTGAACACAAAACACCATCAAGCATACAAAAACAAAAAAGTGCACATTGTTCAAGTATCATTAGAAGATGGTTAGTGGTCAACCAACAAAACCACCACATGAAGAATCTAAAGCTTTATCTTGGATCCCTTCAACTATGAATTGTTGAAGAACAAAAGAATCCAAAGCTCAAGCTCGGATCCTTTGAACCAACTTCAAAAAAACTTCTCACCTTGCACTTGACAGGGGGGGATATTAGATATCAATAATGATAGTTGGGATTCAATATTCAAAGTCCTATCATTATAAAAACCAATCAACATTTGGGAATTCCATCATGGAAACTAGTCTCCTCAAATAAAAAAAAATGGGAATGTTCAGACATGGAAAATGTTCTATTATAGATTAAGATATTGGTGGCTTTTAGGCATATATTCATCAAATATTAGTTCAACAGTTTCAGATTTAAGAGGACACCAATTATTGTTTTGTTACTAGAACAATTATTTAAACTTGTGATTGCGTGGGGGGGATATTAGACTATGAGTCACTAGAAAACCACAAAGTCCGAAAGTAGATTGATATGAATTGTAAACCTCATATATTCATGAGGTGTTGTCATGATGCATTGATGAGTTGTCAATGAGATCTAGATATATATATGGTCCTATCTAGGTACTATAAATTCACATCATCAAATCAATACAATGTACAAATAGAATAGATTAATGCCTTTTCCTCCATTTCTTTTCTCATTTGGCTTATACTCAATTCTTAACACTTTTTACACTTTAGTTATTTATACTTGTTTCCAATTACAAGTTCAATACCTATCCAAATATTGGTTTCTCTTTATTACTATCTATAACACATTCCTAGATAAATCCCTTTTTATTTATTTCTATATTTGCGTCATATTAAAGCACCCTGAGGCAATCTCCTACTTTAAATATTATGGAAAATACCTATTTGAGTTATCTTGTTTCTCCTTAGAGAATCAATGGATGAATCATATAAAAAGAATGAACATTGATTCAAAATAGTTTTCAAATATTATTTTCATTGTATTGTATGACATCCTCTTTGAGCATATCAAAGAGTCTTCTTATGAGAGTGATGATGTAAAAGATATACCTTTGAGAAGGACCAACCAATACAAACCTTGTATACAAAAATTATTAGTCCCTACCCTTCGGGTTGAGGGGGACTATTAGTAATCGGTTTCTCAATTCTTGCATGCAAATCAATACAAAATTACCATTTTAATCAAATTTTTCACAGATCATACAATTTATAACTCAAATTTCATTTTTTATCCAAACCTTTTTATTTTGAGGTCTTTTTTGGCCTTATATCGAGGAAAACTTAGGACAAATTTTACATTGATGAAAGAGTTTTGAGAGAGTTTTGGATAGTAGGGATTAATGCTAGACATCATGTCTAGCATTAGTCCTAACATTAAATGTTAGGCTTCCTCTCATATTTATTGACTATAATGTTTATTAGATAGTTGCTTTGATTACATGTACAAAGTGCTCTTCATGACACATTTGTGTGTCTTGTTGAACATGTCATCAAACAAGCAAAACCAATCCTCTATTTCATTCTCCTTTTCTTTATTCAAGATGGACGCTCCTTGATGGTTTCTACTCCGACGTCCATCTGCGAACTACCCTTCTATTTTTCCAATTTCTTCTGATTTCTCGCTCTCGATGGTCCGTCTAAGAACTACCCTTCTTCTATTGTTCCAACCTCTTCGTTTATTGGGTGCATGTTTCTTCATTCACGGCTTGGAACCATTACGATCTGTAGGTAAAAAAAAATAGATTATGTCTTCAATTTGGACTTCATTTAAATGTTGTTTTTCTGCATTTAGAGCTCATCTACACTGACATCCATTTTTTTCATTTTGAACATGAAAACAGGTGACATAACCATTAGAACGCCATCAGAACTTTCATGCAACAAGAAGCCAAAATAAAGATGGATATAGATTCTATGCTAGTTACCAAATAGAAAATTTCCTTCTAATGTTTACGAGCTATGATATTTTCTTAATTAATACTTATTTTTGTGCAGTGTAACAAGCTATCAATCTGAGATATATCATCAATACTTGTTTTTTTGCATTGGTTACAAGTTACGGAGTTAAGGCTACTATGTTATCAAGTTAAGGCTACGATGTTATCAGACCAATTAAGGTACCTTTCCACGAGGCTAGATGCCTCATTACAATAGCTAATTTAATTTCATGGGCAACTGTTTGATGTTTAGGAAAAGTAATAATTTAAACAAATAGCAAGATAAACGAACAAATCATGAATTATTCACCTAAATAGAAATAACATAAAATAGAGACATACCTTCAAATCTTTGGATCCTAAAACACAAGTTATTGTACCGACCCTAACTCGCCTAAAATGCACAAAACCCGTACGCAGAACACAATAACGAGCACTTCTGAAGAGCGCAACATCCAAATTAGACAAGGGTTATTCTTATTTCCCTTAAAAATCATAGCCTGCTATGTTTGGGATTCTACATAACATGAAATCAGAGAAGGAGATGACTTTATAATAACAGATTACATGGAACAAAAAGGAGAAAAATTGGTTAGAAACTTGTTTCAAATCTCTGAAAATTGCTTAGTATAAATGAAAGCATAACATCCCCCTCTCGCAAAACAACCACCTGGGGTTCTTTCCGTGCCCCTCGCCTGTCGTTCATACATTTTTATACCTCCCCCATGACATAGACTAGGCGTTCATTTGAAACCAAGGAATAACCATAAATACCAGGCATGAAGCGTTGTCGTTATCATGGAAGCACCTAACAAAGGTAAGCACTATGCCCTCAAATTTAGAAAATTTGTGCACATTTTCAAACCTTGCAGCGATTACCGGTTTCTTAACCTTTCACCGAGCCTAACTGGCCTAAAATGTACAAAAACCATATGCAAAATGAAATAGCGAGCACTTCTGAAGAGCGCAACATCCAAATTAGACAAGGTTTATTCTTATTTCCCTTAAAAATCATGGTCTGCTATGTTTGGGATTATACATAACATGAAATAAGAGAAGGAGATGACTTTATAATAATAGATTACATGGAATGAAAAGGAGGAAAATTGGTTAAAAGCTTGTTTCAAATCTCTGCAAATTGCTTAGTATAAATTATACCAGGCATGCAGCGTTGTCATTATCAGGGAAGCACCTAACAAAGGTAAGCACCATGCCCTCAAATTTAGAAAATTTGTGCACATTTGCAAACCTTGCAACGATTACTAGTTTCTTCACCTTTCAGAAATATATAGTAAATTGTTGCACAAATTTGAAGAAATATCCACGTTGTGAAATTCTAAATCCGAAGCAGACAAATTTGGAGAATTGAACTGAGTGCGGGGAGCCCCTACCTGACAACATACTCCTAGCACTATGGTCATGGCCTACCACATGCTTTCTAAGTAGTTGCACAATGACCTGACTCTAGCCGCTTCCCAAAGCATGCCTGCTAGGTAATTATCATATAATAATCAATTTTCAAAATTGATTATTGATTATTGACGTGAGTGTGAATTACCACTCACTTTATGTTGGTTATGATAACTGCATGAAAGCTGTTGAATAAAATGCAGAAGCATGCATGGTTAATGAGCAATGCCTCGTTCTCTACTAGAGGAGATGGGTACACCTACTGGTTGTGTGGGTATCCATGAAATGCCCCCATGGAAGAACCCATATCATATTCTGCAAGCCCGCTTCCATTCTCCATTGATCCACTCCCCTGCACATCCCTCTGCTCTTCCATTTCAATTAGGTTTTGGGGAAACAAACTCAAAATACCTTTCTATATAACTTGCCCTATTCGATTATTCTCTAAGGATTTGAGCGAAAATAGGAAATAAATCAATTTAGTTTTCAAATAGATAGATAGAAGATGGGACATCCACTTTTTTTTTTTTTATGGATGAGCATTTCTTATCCTTGGTCATTATGTCCATACATCATATCAATTTATCTATTCTGTTGAACTCTAATGACATGGATTCCTCTACTTTATGAAAAAATATAAAAGAGAGGTACATTTATAACTTTATATGGGATGCTTTTGTGAGACAAACCTCCACTTTACGTTGGTTTTCTTTTCTTCATACAAAACAACACGATACCGTATGTATGGAATCAAATTCCAGAAAACTTTGTTGTTATAACATTTGGTTTTTTCAAGTTGTCAATTTTTGATTGGGAGTTTTGTATTGACTTGCCAGCTTGGAGAGTGGAGTCAACTTGGGAGTACTCATAGAGTAATAAGAAGTCTTGTTTCGGTGAAATTCAGATCAATAAGGAATCATTGTCACAGTCTGAGATTTATTATATAATGCAAGTTGTGCTTGGAGAAGCTGACTGCAACTTTAAATTCTAAAACTATGACTTCATAGCATACTTCCTGTGCTTTCTTTTAAGAGCTCTTTCTAACTGTAACTTCGAGTTCTAAAACTATGACTTCATAGCATACTTCCTACGCTTTATTTTAAGAGCTCTTTTAAAACCACTCTTTTGGCAGGAACTTGTTGCTTTGCAACTTCCCTTGTTTACCAAAAGAAGAAGAACCCAAATACATGAGGCATCCTATGTCCTTGAATTTATAAGAAATAACATTAATGGTTATGCGATATGAATGTATAATATTTGATTCTAAGATTAAATTTTTTATTTTCATGCCCTTAGTTGGTGTCTTTTCTTCTATGAATTGAAATCTATCCTTAGTCAATGTTTTTCCTTACGATGATGTAGAATTCTGGTTTTACACTCAAATAGGACATATTATATTTGATTAAGATTTCCTCTATAACACTATGTTGATGGGAAAGAAATTATTGTTGTAAATACCTCAATACCTAAACAAAGTGTTCATATCACTAGGAAAGGGGCTCACTATTGGTCATTCCTACAAGAATTAGAGGATGAATCTAGAAATCCATCAGATGCTATAGGATAAATATATATTCACACACTTTCATCTCTCAAAATCATGCCAAGATAGGTGTGTCATACACTTTGTATTTTTGTAGAAGAGAATTTGTCTCAATGAATGTTGAGTAGTAGCAAGCAATAAATGTTGAGCAGTAGCATGCAATTGACATTGCAAAGTAATATTTGGCTAGTTAATTGTTGGTGGTTTCTGTAATATCCCTAAGGATGAGCCCCATTTGTATTATGAATTGTAAACATGTTTTGTAAGCTGGTGAACCATGCAATTATAAGATGGTAGGCTTATGTGTTAGTAGGTCGGAGAGCCTACGTGTTAAAGGCCAGGAGCCTATTTTGTACATGTAAATATTCATATTATTAATATAAAAACATTGCTGCGTGTAGACCGACCATGATAAAAGAGAATGGGGGACTAAGCTCCACTAGGTTGGGTAAGGGAGAGGGGGCTGAGAGGTTGGAAAGAGGGGCTAAGCCTAAGGGCTTAAGTCTAAGAGAATAATAATTTATTATTATTGCAAAAGATGTTTAAAAGGACAAGTTTTTATCCTAAGTTCCTGGGGAAGGATGAGTGATTTCCAAAGGGAAAGGAACATTCTTCATGAGTGACAGGTGTCATCTTATGAACATGAAAAATTAAGGGGGGAATTCTTGTTGTTGGGAGACACGCAAGCACTCACTCGTGGCAAGCAGAGAGGTTCATGCACAGACAATTTTGGCTCTCATCGTCTCATCATCTTTGCTAGGATAAACTAGTCTTCCCCATTTCTCCTCACGAGTTCACTCACGCATTGATCAAGCACGCAGTCATCCATTTCCGCCATTGCTGAAACCGTGGCCATTGTCTGGCTCTGTAATTACTGAGTCATCTCTTGCCTTACTCAAATTAGCTATTGTGGTTTGAAGAAGCGGGTTGTCAAGCCCGTGGTTGAAGAGGTGGGTTGTTAGGCATGTGATAAACTCTCTCTCCAGGTGAGAGAGGTTGTTTTGGATTGAAGAAGTAGGTTGTCATGCCTGTGAGAAACTCTCTTCAAGTGAGAGAGTGTGCTAAGGAAGTGAGTTCTCCTGGAGGGAGTCTCGTAGATACTACAGAGCTCTGAGAATTCCAGTTCGACATGTTTCTAAAGCCCAAGGTAAGGGAAGTGGAGAAATTGATGGACTATGTGATAGTGAAGGTGTATACTCCTGGGGTGGGATAGGCATGTGGGGAATGAGAGTCTGTGAGTAGTGGGTGTAAGTGGATCCTGGGAGAGAATCCTTCCTCTTAAAATGTGTGACTTTCCTATTGACCTTGCTTATCCTAGGAATCCATTGCCCTATGTAGTTTAGTCCCAACTCAGGGGTGACCCACTACTGAGAGTGATGAGCAGTGTGCTCTATGCCTGAGAGGTTCATGGAAGGTCCGCACACAGTTGGTGGTGTTTTCTCCAGTTAAAAGATAAGTAGCATTTCCATGATTAATTATGTATGTTATGCATGTCTGAGATTCTTGAAATGTTATCATGTGTTCCATTGCATGTAGGACTTACTGTAAATTCCATTTGAGTCTGTATGGTACCAATAATTATGTGTTATTTGTTTTAAATTCATTATAAATGCATGTTATATATATATGTAGGTTCCTTAATGGTGTTTCCTGACCTGTTGGTGGCTAGGGACGTTACAGATTGGTATCAGAGCTAAGTGAAGTGTCCAAGTAGTGGCATTTCCTGACCTGTTGGTGGTTGGGGGTTACAAATTGGTATCAGAGTCAATGTTCAAGCATTGAGCTTGGATGGGACGGATAAGTGGTCATTGGAACCAAGGTTTCAGGTGGAAATTGTGTCAAGAGGAACCAATTTCGAACCTCAGAACATTCCTGAGTGTCAAGAGGTTACCTTGGTTGTGTTACGAACCTTAGGAGGTGTAGCAGTATTATAAAACCACGATAGACATGGTATTGGGCTACAAACTAATGTGGGCCATAGGATTTGTTCAGGAGAAGGAGGACAATTCTCGATCGTCAAATATGGAGAAAAGTGAAAGAGAGTTAATATGCAATTCCTTAAGAATTCGAGACTTCGACGAAGTATGTGTTATAGAGCGGAAGAGGCCGAAGGCCCGAAGCCTTGAAGTACCCAAAGTGGAACTACACTGTAGATATGGGGAGAAGAGATCAACCATTTGATTGGGCCTAAGTGGATCAGAACCATTGGATCAAGCCAAGGGTGGAAGTTACGACGCTGTATGAAGGGAGAAAACTCCCGAAGATCTAAATTCTAGAGTTAATATGGACCATTCATCAAGAGGGACACGTGTCAGTAGATTGACTTGTTTTGGATTTTGACGTTCAGGAGAATTAGTGTTTGATGAGGAAAGAACCCTCGAAGCTCGAAGCTCCAAAGCCATGAAGAGCCGAAGTGGTGAGTCATGGTGATGTCACCTGGAGGTGATGTGGACCTCTCCTATACTTGTCATGTGCCCCCACCTAGAATGTTGTCAATTGTACAATGTGTTCCCTGAGGTTACATAACATAGTTAAAGGTCGGTGGACCCACACTGACATTGATCACGATACATCAAGATCGACGGCTAGGAGGCATTGCAGGGACCCAAGTTGCATGGGATTTAATCTCCCAAGGTGGTCCCACAATCAAAACCACAATTTTACCAGGGGGTTACGTGTCAGTGTTAGAAAATTGTGGGATGAAAGGTAGGTTACTCCAAACTGTGGATGCATTCCCCCGCAATTTGAAAGGTGTTAAGTAATGTGACTATTCGGTATCTTAGTTCAAGTATGGAAACCGTGGGTCCCAGTGGACGCATGGTCCCAGTTGAAAAGTCCAGAGACTTGACACTTTGGAAGAATGGTTCATAAGGGAACAAAAAGAAAAAATTTCAAAACTTTCATAATGCCAAGGTGACAAGACGTAATGACGTCACCAAAGGTGAAATGGAAGTGTTTGGAGATTAACGGTTCAGGGTGTTGGGGGCATGCAAATGTGAAATCCTTCGAAGTCCCGAAGCTCTAAAGTCCCGGATCTCAGACACCTGAAGTTCCACAGTGGTTATCAACAATTGGATGCTGGGTAGTTGTGCACTGTTGATCCACTGTACTTCGTGAGTTCGTCAATCTGAAACTTCAAGAGATTTGTTGTGATGTGCTTTGAAAACTTCTGAAGCCGGAGGATCGAAGTTCCAAATAAGCACCTATCAACCTAGCACTTGGCCACAACCCATGGTTGCATGGGTTGGGGGATAATAGAAAGGGGATAGTGCTAGAAAAAGTATTGTAGAATAGAGAAGAGCTCAAAAAGAAAATATCTGTGGGGATTCTTGATTGCTCGAGAACCGTAGAATGAAATATGAAAGTTTTCTTGAATCAGATTGGTTTATAAATAATATGGAATTTGTTAAGGACTGATGGCTTGAAAAATTTAGGTTGATTGCACATTTTGTTCACAGAGTTAAACGATTGTCATAACCGAACCGAATTTTCGCTTAGTGCAGAGAAATGGAGGAGGCACATAATGCTTCTAGTTCAGAGAATGAAGCTAGAGGAATGGATGTCCATTTGGGAGCTGAAGGATCGAACTCCAATGGGCATGGAGAAGAGATAGATAAGGAAGGAAACATGATGAAAATAATTGAAATTTTGCAGAAATATGTCCATACTCACCAAGCAGATAATAAAAATCTCATGAAAGCCAGGGGACAACAGGGAGAATTCAACATAAAGTTGATACAAAGCCTGGGAAGGATAGAAAATAAATTGGATAAGGAGAGTGACTCCAATAAATCAATAAGTCATGGGTCTCCTAATGAAAAGAGGAAATCAAGCAGTGTTGGAAGACACCTTCATCACTCCCAAGGGAACTCCAAGAGGAGGGCACATAGTAGTTCAAGCCCATCTCCTACCAGAAAGCATAAGATATCTGGAGTGGATGAAATGAAGGGTGAAATGAACAATATTAAACCTCCTACCTTTGATGGAGAGAACAAGAAGGAGGAATATGTCGAGACATGGCTACCTGGCATGAGGAAATATTTCCAATTGCATAATCATTCCTCTCATGCAGAAGGAAGAATTGCAATGTATCAACTGAAAGGAAAGGCATCCATGTGGTGGGATCAACTTGTGTAGGTGCATCACATTAAAGAGAAAAATGTTACTTGGAAGGCATTCAAGAAGTATTTTGAAAATAAATACTTGACTAAGAGATACTATGAAAGAAAGATAAAAGTGTTCTTTGAATTTAAGATGTGTAGCATGACCATTGATGAATATGAACGAAGGTTTTTGGAATTGCTAAAGTATGTCCCTTTCATCAAAGATGAGAATGTTAAAATTCAGAGCTATCTGAGTGGAATGCCACCTTCTATCAGTGACAAGATCCAGTACGATGATCCTAAAACTATGGAAGAAACTATAAGGAGAGAAAAATTATTATATGAGCAACAAAGAGAAAAGCCCACTTTCTGGAAGGCTTGGGAAGACAAGAAGAAATTCAAGATGGATCAGAGGAAGAAGGGAACTAAGCCATCCTTTTTCAGAAATAGCGCTCAAGGACAAAGAGGTTTTAGAGAGCCCAGGAAGGCTGAAGTAGGTGGGCAAATTCCAAGACAACCACATATGGAATGTTGGGGTTGTAAAGGAAATCATAGGTACAGAGATTGCCCCCAAAAAAATGAAAAAGTGAGAGATGTCCACAATGTTCAACAAGAAGAAACAGTAAAGGACATGGGAAGAAGTGTACCACAGATCTACGCAGCCCTGGACAACAAGAAAGAAGCATATCAATCACATATGATTGAAGTGGAAGGTATGATCAACAACCAAACCACTACTATTTTAATTGATTCAGGAGCTAGTCATAGTTATATAGATCCTAGAATGGTGGAAATTTTGCATTTTCCAAGAAGCAAGCATGGAAAATCTTGGTTAATGCAGCTGGCTATAGGAGCTAAGAGAAATGTTGTTGAGTTGGTTAAGTCTTGTCCAGTGGACATGAATGGACTGAGAAAAAGGGATGAATTGAACATCTTACCTTTAGGTTCCTATGACTGTCTAATTGGGATGGATTGGTTGGACCAACACCATGTCATATTAGATTTTCATAACAAGGAATTCACTTTCCTAGATGAGGAGGGAAACCCAAGGAAAGTGCAGGGAATCCCAAGGGCAGTTACTGTCAGAGAAATCTCAACAATGCAACTAAAAAAGTGTTATAGGAAGGGCTTCCAAATATTTGTAGCCCATATGGAGGAAGAAACTAAGGATAAGGTGTCAAATATTGAAGACCATGCAGTCCTTGAAGATTTTGAAGAGGTATTCAAGGAGATACCAGGACTACCCCGAAAGAGAGATATTGATTTCTCTATAAACCTGATGCCTGGAGCAGCTCCAATGTCAAAAACTCCTTATAGAATGAGTACACCAGAGCTGAAAGAGCTGCAATTGCAGCTTGAAGAACTTATGAAGAAGGGGTATATATGCCCAAGTGTGTCACCTTGGGGTTCCCCGATCTTGTTCGTGAAAAATGAGATGGGACATTGAGATTGTGCATCGATTTCAGATAGTTGAACAAAGTGACTATTAAGAACAAGTATCCTTTTCCAAGGATCGATGATCTCTTTGATCAGTTGAAGGTTGCCAAGATATTTTCAAAAATAGATCTCAGGTCAGGGTACCACCAGGTAAGGATAAAGGATGAAGACATCAACAAGACCTCCTTTAGAACAAGGTATGGTCATTATGAATTCACAGTGGTGCCATTTGGGTTATCAAATGCACCCATTATTTTCATGTGCCTAATGAATGGTGTATTCAGAGAATACCTAGACAAGTTTGTCATAGTCTTTTTGGATGAAATCCTGATGTATTCCAAGTCAGAGGAATAGCATGAACATCATCTGAGGATGGTGTTGCAATTTCTAAGAGATCACCAACTGTATGCCAAATTGAGCAAGTGATCATTCTATCAAAAGAAGATCCATTATTTGGGACATATCATTTCAAAATATGGGATAGCTGTGGATTCTGAGAAGACAAAAGTCGTTAGAGAATGATCAACACCGAAGAATGTGACAGAATTCAGATCCTTTATGGTCTAGCTGGCTATTACAAAAGGTTCAATATAGGGTTCTCAAGGATAGCTCACCCCATCACTTCCTTGCAAAGGAAGGATAACTAATTTTATTGGATAGAAGAATGTGAGAGAAGATTCCAACATTTGAAGCAGTTTGTTAGGGTCCTAACCCGCACATAGGTAGAATAATATATTCGGATTTAATAAAAGTCAAAATTAATAAGACATTTCAATAAAATAGAATAAGGCGGATGTAACAAGACCTAATAGAATCTTCCGCTTCTAGAAGGATCTTCCTCTAGATGCTTCTTTTTAGTATAAATAGGAGTCAAGGGTATGAGAACCCTAGATTGGATAATATTGTAATAGAGCTCTGCTCAACTGGAGGTTTCCCCCTCGAAGAGGCCCATGAACATTTCTTTCAGATTCAAGGTGCTATTTCTATTGTTATTCTTATATCATTTCAGTGTTATTGTGGTGAATGTTCTGGTTATATTGTTGTTATTTTGCCATTACTAGCATTTTATTTTAGTTCTGCATACATTTTATATCGGGTATATTACAAGTGGTATCAGGTTACTTTCCTCGGCAGAAAGTGTGGTTAAATTTTTTCAGGGTAGAGACGTATTCCGACGTATTTAAGCCACATAGATCTGTCGTTATGCGCATAAACCCACGGTTGAGAGATTCATACACACAGGAAATACAAGTGGTACTTAAGAACACATCTGTTGGCCACCCTTGTAACCCTTGTTGGTACCCCTTCGAGTGGTAGCACATCAGACAACACAGTGTACGGATCAACCTGGATTACCTAAAGCCCTCTTTAGATAAACTGATCTTCCGCCTGACTGCTATAGTGTCACCGAGAAAAACACTCGGGAAGATACTCTCTAGTACCTGGGTAGTCGGGTAGTACAGGTAAGGGTACAGTCTATCCTCCTTAGTTAGTGACCTGAGATATTGGGTCGAGTACTACTGTTGGACCCCGCATGTATATCAGAGAGATATAGCACAGGGCAAACCCTTGTCTGTAGAACCCTTGAATACCTAACCCTTGGGGGACAGAAACATAAAGAAATTAAAACAGACAAGATCTATTAGTGCGCAACTGTGTTTGGGTTACCAAGTAAGTATGCATTTCTTTCTAGTTCAGCATTTGGGCATTTCCTCTTTGCAGTATTCTTTAGATCAGAGTATAACTCTGTTAAAAAAAAAAGTATGGAAAAATTTTCACCATTATTTGAGACCTATTCCATTGGATTCATCTTTTCTCCCTTCTCACATTCATCCATATCATTTTTTTCGGCCAAAGTTTTTTACCTCACCCACCCCTTTTCAGTTTCCTCATCCTCATGGCCCATACTCATAGCCAAGACTTGGAATCTTGCTTCAACACCTTGAAATATGGTCTCATTGAGACCCAACAAGAAGTGAAACAACTCAGTGCCAATGTTGCCACCATCAATACAACCATGCATTCCTCAATGGGGGAAATCAAACAAGACCTCACCACCCAGCTTGAATCAGTCTTTTCGGCACTCTACACCAAACTGCATATCCCTACAGATAACCCTTCCTCTTCCTCACCTCCGCATATTGAAGGTGACCATTCCTCTCATTCCCATGCCTTGCAGAACCATCACTTTCAACGTGACCTATGCCTTCCGCGGGTGGATGTGACCAAATTTTATGGCTGGGACCCCACTGGTTGGGTAACCCAAATGGAACATTACTTCTCTTTATACAGCATTACAGATGACTTGGCCAAACTCCGGTATGGTGTTCTCCATCTAGATCAAGAACGTTGGCAATGGTGGCAATGGAGAAAAACTTCTCGTCAAGGGTATATTGCTTGGACACACTTTGTGGCAGAGCTTTATGAACGCTTTGACATTGACACCAACCATTTGTGTTGTTTGACAAAGATGAAACAATTAGGAACAATGGAAGACTTTATAGCTGCCTTTGAGCACCTGGATTTTAGAACAGAGGGCATGTCTGATGCCTTTTTCTGAGAGTGTTTTATCAGCAGCCTCAAGGATGAAATTTGGTCCCATGTCCTCATGGCTTGGCCTGAGAGTTGGGTGGAGGCTACCAAAAGAGCTAAAGAAGAACAACAGGTTGTATCTGCTCAAAACCACAAACCCTCCTTTATCCCTCACCCGAAACCAGTAAATCCCACTAATCCCTCTGCTCCACTAAAGATCCAAAAATTAATTGGGGCTGAAATGGCTGAACGCCAACTCAAAGGCCTTTGTTATAACTGTGATGACAAATATTTCTTGGGCCACAAGTTTAAAGAACAAAATATTTTTATGGCCATATCTGAGGAGATTTCGGAAGAAGAAGAAGAAACGCCCTCTATGTCTGAGTCACTTGAATCCACTGACATAACCCCTCCCTCAGACCCTCCCGAAGTAGAACCAGTCATTTCCCTCAATGCTCTCACTGACTTCTCTGCTCCCCAAACCTTCGAGCTAATCGGTTACATCAAGCATCAGAAGGTCATCATTCTAGTTGATAGTGGCTGCACCCATAATTTTATTCATCGCCGCATTTCCCAAGAAACTCATTGCTACATCCATGCTGTTAATAATTTCCAAACCATGATTGCCAATGGTGGTTCCATGAAATGTGGAGGGCGTTGTGAAAATGTGCATCTCCAAATTGGTGACTACCACCTGAAATCCCATATGTTTGCTATCGACATGGGAGGTTGTGACATTGTGTTTGGTGCAGAATGGATAAGGACTTTGGGTCCCATTCTCATGGATTTTAAATACTTAACCATGCAATTTGACCAGGAGGGCCACCAATATAAGTTCCAAGGCATCACCGCCAGTTCACCTGAGATCATTAGTTCCCATTGCATGGAAAAGATGCTCAAAAAGGGTCATTTTGGTGTTATCGACCAACTCCATGCCATACAAGCAACAGAGACACCCTCAGTACAACAAGACCTCCAAGCCATCCTTTCTAAACATCAATTGGTATTTTCCACTCCCCAAGGCCTCCCTCCTTCCCGTGGTGTTCATGATCATTCCATTCCCCATGTACCCAGAAGCCTTCCTCCCAATATTCATCTGTATCGTCACCCCTTTTCCCAAAAAAATGAAATTGAGAAAATGGTCCAGGAACTCCTTAATGCAGGCATTATTTTCCCTAGTACAAGCCCCTACTCGTCTCCTATGGTCATGGTCCTGAAGAAAAAAGGTTCTTGGCGAATGTGTCCTAACTTTCGTGCCCTCAACAAACTTACCATCAAAGACAAATTCCCCATTCCTGTCATTGAAGACCTCCTGGATGAATTGAGTGGTGCCCAATTCTTCACTAAACTGGATCTCCATTCAGGATACCACTAGATACATATGAAAGAGGCAGACATTCCCAAGACTTCCTTTAGAACTCATGAGGTCCACTATGAGTTTTTGGGCATGCCCTTTGGCTTGTGTAATGCCCCCTCCACCTTCCAAAGCCTCATGAATCATGTCTTCCGTCCTTTCCTCCGCCATCTTGTCTTAGTTTTCTTTATTGATATCCTCATCTATAGCAAAACTTGGACAGACCATCTTGCTCATGTGGATCAAGTTCTCCATCTACTATCTCAGCACCAACATTTCCTAAAATAGTCTAAATGTTCTTTTGGCACCTCAAAAGTAGAATACTTGGGTCATCTAGTTGGCAAAGATGGCGTCAGGGTGGATCCTAAAAAGATTGAAGCTATGAAAGATTGGCCTTGCCCAAAGACTCTTAAGAGTTTGCATGGATTTCTAGGCTTAACAGGGTATTATTGCAAGTTTGTTAAGAATTATGGGAAGATTGCATCACCTCTCACTGCTCTCCTCAAAAAGAACTCTTTCAATTGGACTACAACCACTGCTCAAGCTTGTCATACCTTGAAGATGGCCATGTGCACCACTCTAGTCCTTGCCCTTTCTGATTTCACAAAGAACTTTGTGTTGGAATGTGATGCCTCAGGGAAAGGAATTGGTGTTGTCCTCATGCAAGAGGGTCGACCTTTGGCCTTTACCAGCAAGCAACTATCTGAAAGAAATCTGGGCAAATCCATCTATGAAAATGAAATGTTGGCTATTCTGCATGATGTGGATCTGTGGCATCCTTATCTATTGGGGCAATGTTTCCAAATTAAGGCAGACCATCAAAGCCTCAAGTATTTTCTGGAACAACACATTTCCTCCCTAGAACAACAAAAATGGGTGACTAAACTCTTTGGATATGATTATGAGATCATTTATAACAAAGGAAAATAAAATGTGGTTGGGGATGCACTTTATCGAAAATATGAAGACGAAGGATCCCTTTTTTCTCTTTCATTCATTATACTAGATTGGCTCCAAGCCGTTCACCAGGAATGGATACAAGATCCCAAAAGTTCATAGTTGATCAACCAATTGCAGTCCAAGTCTCCAGCTTCCCCAGGGTACTCTTATCTCCATGAGGAAATTCGATAAAAAGGCCATTTTTATTTAAGTAAACAATCAAAGCTTAAATCCACGGTACTTTCTGAGCTTCATGCTACACCCACAGTAGGGCACTCTGGGTTCACCAAAACCTATGACAGGGTCAAACGTTCCTTTTTCTGGGATGATATGAAACAAGACATTAATAATTTTGTATATGAATGTGGTGTGTCAACGCAACAAGGGAGAAACAGTCAAATCGCTGGGCACACTACAACCGCTCCCGATTCCACCTACTATTTGGAAGGATATCTCTATGGATTTTATTATTGTCTTACCCAAATCGGGAAATAAATCCGTCATCATGGTGGTTGTTGATTGCCTTTCCAAGTATACTCATTTCTGCACCCTTCAACACCTATTTACAACATCCACGGTGGCTCAAATCTTCATGGATAAGGTCTTCAAGCTTCATGGCATGCCGTACTCTATTGTTTCTAATCGAGACCCAACTTTCACAAGCAATGTTTGGCAAGAACTGTTCAAGATACAAGGCACCAAATTCCATCTCAGCACAACTTATCATCCCCAGATTGATGGCCAAACGAAAGTTGTTAACAAGTGTTTGGAAACATATTTGAGGTGTTTTGCCTCGGAAAAGAAAAATCAGTGGGCTCAATGGTTACCCCTAGATGAATGGTGGTACAACACTTCATACCACATAGCTACACACATGACTCCTTTTGAAGCGGTATATGGATAGAAGCCACCTTCAGTTCTCTCATACTTATTGAGTGCCTCAAAGGTCCAGGTGGTTGACCTAACACTTACAGCTCGAGAGGATATTATCCATACCCTTAAAGAGAATTTGGTCATGGCACAGAATCACATGAAGAAATAAGTAGATCAAGGTCGCTCTGAACGTCAATTTGTAGAAGGGGATAAGGTGTTTCTTCGACTGCAACCTTACAATCAAACTTCCCTAAAGGCCGAGCATTGTCAGAAGCTAGCACCCAAATTTTATGGTCCTTATACTGTACTCAAGCATGTGGGACAAGTCACCTATCAATTAGCTTTGCCCAACAATTCGAAGCTACATCCTATTTTTCATGTTTCATGCTTAAAGAAGGTGATTGGAGCTAAGTGCCAAATTCAAACCAACCTTCCAGAGTTAGCTGAAGAAGGATCCATTTGGCTATAGCCGGAAGTAGTTTTGGACCAGCGTGAGTGTCTCCTACGTCAGAGAACCATCAAGGAAGTGATAGTACAATGGAAAGATTGAACTCCAACAGACGCCACTTGGGAACCAACTACCATTCTGCAGCAATTTCCTCATCTCAAGCCTTGAGTACAAGGCTATTTTTAAGGGGGCAGACATGTTAGGGTCCTAACCTGCACATAGGTAGAACAATATATTTGGATGTAATAAAGGTCAAAATTAATAAGGCCTTTCAATAAAATAGAATAAGGCAGATGTAAGAAGACCTAATAGAAGCTTCCTCTTCTAGAAGGATCTTCCTCTAGATGCTTCCTTTTACTATAAATAGGAGTCGAGGGTATGAGAACCCTAGCTTGGATATTATTGTAATAGATCTTTTCTCAACTGGAGGTTTCCCCCTCGAAGAGGCCCATGAACATTGCTTTCAGTGATCCAGGTCGATATTTGTGGCCACCCACCTATTCCACTTGGACCCCCACCATTGCTTCTTTTAGTTTTTCAGTTTCCACACAGTTTACTATTTTTAGTAGTTTTTTGGGTCCTGAACTTCCAGAGCCGTTTTAAGGCCTTAAACGACGTTTTTTGGGAAAACGGGGAGCAACATGGATTGTAGATTGATGTTTCTCACCTAAAATCTGTATTCCTCGGATAGGTCTTTCTAACGAGGTATGGAACGCATCAAACGAAGATTGTATGCCAAAGTTACATCCCCGGGAAGTTGATGTACCAACTTACCCAAACGGGGCCCATAGTCTTGGTGTTTCATCTCCTAGGGTTAGGTCTTTGGATGTTTAGGGTTTTCCATTGTTTCTCAATAATAATAGGCCTTCAAGCCTCATTGTAATATAGTTCAGAGGCTAGTAGCCACCACATCTCTTCTTAGAGATACGCTACCAACACCCTAGCTAGTTTATTTCCATTCTGTCTGTAAGCATATTTTAGTCATTTGTTATTAATGAAATGAAGTCTTATTTCCGCTGCTTCTCTGTGTTTATGTGTATTTATGTATTTCATTGTGTTCCTACATAAATATGGATCAGTGGTATCAGAGCGGTCTACTCATTCTTGATTCTTATTTGCATGTCCCCAACGAGGTCGGGGTATAAGGAGTTGGGGCTCGATCTGGTTGAACCTTTGCAAGATCAGCCTCGTAAACCACAACGACCGCCCATGGGGAAAGAAAATAAAGATGAGGGAGCAAGAGATCCTATCAAAATGTTTCTCGAGGAGGCCCTCGAGAAACAAAGGAACGCGATGATGGACAACTTTTCCTAGATTCTTCAACGGATTCCCACTGGCGGCGTATCGACATCCAAAAACCACTCTGGAGGCGCCACTCCTTTTAAGGTACAAGTAAATTTTGACATTCCCATATTTGAGGGCCAAATAGATGCATATGCCGTAGATAGATGGTTGAATCTGTTAGAAGGATATTTCTCAGTTCATGACTTTTCCAACTGAGAAAAGATTATTTTCGCACTCCTCAAAGCCGACCCCCATGTCAAGGATTGGTGGGAAACCTACTCGGAGCAAGAGGGAGAGGGAGAACCCTCTCCATTCTTAGCCACACCCACTTGGAATTCTTTCCAAGACGCCATCAAGGAACAATATTATCCCGTGGGGAGCTATGAGGACAAATACATACAATGGACTACGCTGCGGCAGCAAAGGGACCAAGATGTGCATGAGATGACAAATCTGTTTCATGCCCTATGCACAAAGTTGGGTATCAAAGATTCATAGAAACATTTGGTGTTAAAGTACCGCAGTTGTCTGCACAGATACATTCAGGAGGAAATGGAGTTCCTTGACATCTCCTCTCTTGGTGTGGCGTACCGGTATGCTACCAAGATTGAGCAGAAGTTCAAACAGAAGAAGTGAGACTTTGGGTCTGCAAATCAGAAGTAAGGGAAAGGTACCCCCAAACCAACAAATAAAGGACCAAGCCAAGGCGGGGCAGCCCAGGAGAACCCACCAAAGCCACAAGCAAAGAGCAACACCACGAAGCCAAAAAAGGACACGGGGAAGTGGTGTGAGTTCCATAAGAGCTCCACTCACAACACAAGTGAGTGTTGGGCCAAGCAGTCACTGGTAGCTGAGTTGAAGGATTCTGAATCAGATGCATGCTCCAACTCTGAATCAAAACCTGACAAGAGGAATGATAGGGGCAAGCAGATTATCGATGCAAAGCCCAACGCCACCGTTCCCACCACAAAGATCCAGAAGGAGGAACCAGAAGATCTAGAGGAGGCGGAGCATCTCTTCCATTCCAAGATGTGGGTAAAGGGTTCCCCATTACAGTTCATTATCGACAACAAGAGCCATAAGAACCTCATTTCGGTAGAGGTTGTGAAGCGGCTAGGCTTGCCGACCACAACACACCCACAACCATACGCCATCGGGTGGTTGCACCAAGGACGAGACCTCCGCGTCAGTCAACAATGTCGCTTTCCCTACAGCATCAAGCCCTTCATGGATGAGGCATTATGTGACATTGCTCCTCTTGATGTTTCTGATGTATTATTAGGCCAACCGTACTTGTGGAAGTGACATGCTGTGTATGAGTCCAATCCTCGTGCTTTTATTATCACTTTGGGCAATAAGTTGTACAGGATACCGGAGATAGCACTGCCTACCACCATCTCTTTGGTTACTACAAAACAATGCAGTAAGCTCATTTCCAAAACCAGGAAATTTATTTTCCTGATGATCCACTCTCAGGGAAAGAGGAAGACTGTGGCCATGATCTCCAAACAGGGCCCCGCTGCATGAAAACAACAGATGGATAAGGTCGTGGAGGAGTACGAGGACATCTTCACCTCCCCCGCAGGGGTGCCTCTACACTGCCAGGTCAAGCACCCCATCGATCTGACCCCAGGTGTGTCGCTGCCCAATGGACCCATCTACTGGTGCTCTGTCATGGAGAATGATGAAATCAAGAGGCAGATTCAGGAGTTGTTGCAAAAAGTTCACATCTAGCCAAGTTGATCGCCATATGGGAGCCCGATCATGTTGGTGCAGAAGAAGAATGGTTGGTCATGCATTTTGGGTTGACGAATGCCCCTGCAACCTTCATGAGGCTAATGGATGACATCCTGTGGCCATTCACCAACTCATTTGTAGTGGTGTACTTGGATGACATTCTAATCTTCAACCAGACTTGGGAAGAGCACCTCCACCACATTCGACAGGTCCTCCAAACACTGCAGCAACACAAGTTGTGTGCCAATTTGGAGAAATGCACTTTTGGCATAACCCAGGTTCAGTATCTGGGATACATTATTGATGAGCGGGGGGTGCATGTGGATCCAGCAAAGATCTAAGTCATTCGGGATTGGCTAGCCCCAACCACCCTAACAGAGCTTTGCATCCTTTTAGGTCTTGCCAATTTCTACCGCAGGTTTGTGTTGAGATTCTCTCATATCACTTGGTCCTTGAGTCAAGTCACCAAGGGAGGAGCTAAAGAAAAAATATTTTGGTTTGAATCTCAACATAAGGCATTCAGGGAGTTGAAGCATCGCCTCTGCTCTGCACCAATGCTCACATTACCAGACTTGCAATAACTATTTGAGATCGAGACAGATGCCTCTAACTATGCTATTGGGGCAGTCCTTACTCAACATGGGCATCCAATGGCATATCATAGTGAGACAATTTCTGACATAGTCCGGAAGTATCCCACTTATGAAAAAGAAATGTATTCCATTATGCAGGCTTGTCGGTAATGGAAGCATTATATTTTGGGAAAGGAAACGGTCGTCCACATAGACCACCGATCCCTGCAGTTCATACAGACACAAGGGAAGTTGCATAACAATCGCCATCATAAGTGGTCCACATACCTGCAATAGTTTCATTTGAACATTAAGTACAAAAAAGACAACACCAATAACTTTACAGACTACCTCAGTCGACCACCCATCGTGGTGCTAACCACTGTGCTCAAATCTTGTGGGCACGAGACTTCTGATTGGCCTCTTCTCTACACAAGTGATCCAGAATTTGGCCACACATACAATACACTCTTGGAGGGTAAGAAAGTTCCCAATTTTCACCTCCAGGATGCCCTGCTTTGTCACCTAGGACACCTTTGTGTTCCTTCAAGCGAGCATGCCAAGATGATTTGGGAGGCACACTACAGTCGGGTCACTGGGAATTTCGGGGTCAAGAAAACCGTGGCAGTACTGCAAAAGTATTTCTATTGGCCGAACCTTCAACAAGATTTTGGGAAGTACATCAAGTCCTACACTGCTTGCGCCATTGCCAAACCAACCATCAAGAAGCAAGGCCTCTATACTCTGCTTCCTACCCCCAGTCGACCTTGGGAATCCATCTCTATGGATTACATGTCAGGCCTTCCTTCTACTAAGCATGGCAATGACTGTATTTTTGTGGTCGTTGACTGATTCTCAAAGATGTCCATTATGAGGGCCTGCAAGAAGAATATCATAGCAGAAGCCACTGCTAAACTCTTCTTTGAACGAGTGTGGGTACACTTTGGGATCCCACAGTCTATCATCTCAGATCGGGACAATAGGTTCCTCAATACATTTTTGTCCAGCCTCTGGTCGATGCTGGACACCAAGCTCACCAAGTCCACATCTTTCCATCCACAAATTGATGGCCAAACAGAGGTCATCAACCAGATGATCGTACACATTCTGCGCATTTACAATTCAAAGCATCCACACACATGGGATGAGAGCATCCCCTATGCACAACAAAAATACAACCGGGCTCTCCATAGCTCAACCAATCACAAACCCTTTCAAGTGGGCTTGGGATTCCAACCACTATGTCCTATTGACATAGCCATGCCTTTTGTGGCTACTCAGGAAGATTCAACTCATGTCTAGTCTGAGGATGATAAGGAAAATAACTTCATTGAGCACATCCAACACATCCACCAACAGGTTCATGACATCTTGGATAGAGCCAATGCTAAGTACAAGCAACGACATGATCAACATCGGGTGCCACACAACTTCCAGGTGGGTGACAAAGTGTGGCTGCATTTGCAAAAGGAGCGCCTCGTTGGACCCCACCGCAAGATTTGTCCACTTCAATATGGGCCATACACCCTCACCAAGGTTGTAGGGGAAAATTCCTTTGAGATCAACATTCCACCATTCCTTGGTCTGCACCCAGTGTTCAATGTGGACCGCCTTTAGCCCTACTTTCCACCTCTACTAGACACATCCGACATGGCAGAACAACTCACTCCAACAGAGTTAAATCCAGACTGTATGGAACAATCCATAATTGATCAAATCATGGATACACAGATCAAGCACACCCAAAAACAAAGGATACCGCTATATTGAGTTGTCAAAGGAGGCCAACTCCTTCACCAAGGCAAATGGCTCACTAGGGACCAAGTTCAACAGAAGTTTCCTCATCTCATGGAGGAACTCAACGCAATGGGGACCATTTCTTCCTGAGGAGGGAGGAATGATCCAGGTGGATATTGGTGGCCACCCACCTATTCCACTTGGACCCCCACCATTGCTTCTTTCAAATTTTTAGTTTCCGCACAGTTTACTATTTTTAGTAGTTTTTCGGGTCCTGAACTTCCAGAGCCGTTTTGAGGCCTTAAATGGTGTTTTTTTGGGAAAATGGGGAGAAACATGTTTTCTAGATCAATGTTTCTCACCCAAAAGTTGTAGTCCTCGAATAGATATTTATAACAAGGTATGGAACGTGTCAAACGGAGTTCGTATGACAAAGTTACGTCCCCGGGAAGTTGATGTACCAACTTACCCAAACAGGGCCCATAGTCTTGGCGTTTCATCTCCTAGGGTTAGGTCTTTGGATGTTTAGGGTTTTCCATTGTTTCTCAATAATAATAGGCTTTCGAGCCTCATTGTAAGACATTTCAGAGGCCAGTATCCACCACATTTCTTCTCAGAGATAAGCTACGAGCACCCTAGCTAGTTTATTTCCATTTTGTCTGTAAGCATATTTCAGTCATTTGTTATTAATGAAATGAAGTCTTATTTCTCCTGCTTCTCTGTGTTTATGTGTATTTCTGTATTTCATTGTGTTCCTACATAAATCCGGATCATTCAGATTCAAAGTGCTATTTCTGTTGTTATTCTTATATCATTTCAGTGTTATTGTGGTGAATGTTCTGGTTATATTGCTGTTATTCTGCCATTACTAGCATTTTATTTCAGTTCTGCATACATTTTATATCTGGTATATTACACAGTTGTTAACCAGTGCTCCAATCCTGAGGATTGTAGATCTGAATGAAGATTTTGTAGTGTGTGCAGATGCATGCAAAGAAGGATTGGGGGGAGTCCTCAGTCGGAATGGATTTGTGGTATGTTATGAATCCAGAAAGCTGAAGCAACATGAAAATAACTATGCAACTGATGATTTGGAGTTAGAATCCATACTTCACACTGTGAAGAAATGGAGGCACTACCTCACGGGAAAGAGGTTTGAACTGAGGACAGACCATAACAGTTTGAAGTATTTATTTGATCAACCAACCTTGAATGGTAGGAAAAGTAGATGGTTGGAATTCCTTTGTGAGTATGGCTTTGATATCAAGCATATCAAAGGAAAGGAGAACAAAGTGGCTGATGCACTCAGTAGAAGAGTGCATGAACTACATGCTACAACTATTAGCATGTATCAAACTGATATTAAAGGTAGAATTTGGGAAGTTGCAAATGCAGATTCGTAGTACATGAAATTTTTGGCAAAGCTACAACAAGGTAAGATGATATAGAAAGTGGAAGATTAAAAATTGGAAGCTGATGGAAAAATCCTGTACAAAAATAGAAATTGTGTACCTAACTTCCAGGAATTGAGAATTATGATCTTGAAAAAAATTCATAATGTGCCTTATGCTGGGTACCTTGGATATTAGAAAACAGTGGCAACAGTCAAAAGCCATTACTTCTGGCCAGTTATGAAGAAGGAAATTACAGAATACATCACCAGATGTATGGAGTGCCATAAGGTCAAAGCTAAACATAGACATCCAACAGGGTTGCTACAGCCTTTACCCATTCCTTAGTGGAAGTGGGAAGTGGTGACAATGGATTTCATCATAGGATTACCCAGAAAAAATAAACAACATGATTCCATCATGGTGGTGGTGGATAAGCTTACAAAATATGCCCATTTTATTCCATTGAATACTACTCACAAGGAGGATAATGTTGCCGATATCTATATGAGGGAAGTAGCATGATTGCATAGTATTCCTAAGACAATTGTGTCTGACAGAGACCCAAAATTTACCTCAAAGTTTTGGAAGGGGTTATTCAAATGGTTCAAAACGAATATGATCTTCAACACATCCTATCATCCCGAGTCTGATGGGAAAACATAAAGGGTGAACCAAGTGATAGAGGACATGCTAAGGATGTATGTGATGGAAAAACCATCTAAATGGGAAGAATACCTACACTTGGTAGAATTTTTGTACAAAAATGGGTATCAAGCATCATTGAAGATGAGCTCGTTTGAAGCACTTTATGGAAGAAAGTGCAACACCCTAGTAAGCTCAGACAACCCAGTTGATAGGGAAATGGTTGGGGCAAACTTTCTCAAGGAAAAGGAAGATCAAATGCTGAAGATTAAGTAGAATTTGAAGGTTGCCGAAGATAGGCAGAAAATTTATGTTGATGAGAACATGATCCACAAGGAGTTTAAAGTGGGTGATCATGTTTTCTTGAAAGTGGAAGCCAACAAAAGTTCCCTGAAGCTGGGAAACTATTCCAAGTTGGCAACCATATATTGTGGGCCATTTGAAATCCTAGAAAGGATTTGACCAGTTGCATATATGCTTGCATTGCATGCATCTATGACTGTACATAATGTGTTTCATGTTTTATTGCTTAAGAAATATATACCTGATGTTAATCATGTTATTTATTGGAATGTGATTCAGGTGGAGCAAGAAGGCGTCTTGCAAGTGCATCCGGTGTGCATATTGGACCTGAAGAGAAAACAACTCCGAAATCGAGCCATAGGGATTGCAAAGGTCCAGTGGACCTGGTACGTTCCCAAGGATGCGACATGGGAGCATGAGGATGCACGGGCTAAATACCTACATCGTTTTGAAGATTTTGAAAATATTTCTGATGATGTGTAAATAAGTTGCACTGAGGACAATGCAAAAATAAGGGGAGGGGATTGTAATATCCCCAAGGATGAGCCCTAGTTGTATTATGAATTGTAAACATGTTTTGTAGGCTGATGAGCCTAGCAATTATAAGTTGGTAGGCTTATGTGTTAGTAGGCCAAAGAGCCTAGTTGTTAAAGGCCAGGTGCCTGATTTGTACATGTAAATATTCATATTATTAATATAAAAACATCTTTGCGTGTAGACCGAACACGATAAAAGAGAATGGGGGACTAAGCTCCACTAGGCTAGGTAAGGGAGAGGGGGATGAGAGGCTAGAAAGAGGGGATGATCCTAAGGGATTAAATCCAAGAGAAAAATAATTTATTATTATTCCAAAAGTTGTTTAAAAGGATATGTTTTTATCCTAAGTTCCTGGGGAAGGTGTTACCCATGATTTTGGTCAACATGATGGTGTATTGATGATGGTGTACTTAGGCTCCTAATAAGAACTTTCTCCTGAGAAAAGTGACATTCATCTCTTCCTAGAAAACATATATTTGAAGAGAGTTCGCAGGTTGCTAATATCCTAGGGTGCGAGAATGACCCATTCTCGCAGGCTGCCTTTAGCTAGGGTACGAACTTCTCGCACTGTGCTACATAGCTAGGGTGAAAACTTGTTCTAAAGCTTGGAAAAAGATGAAGTCTCGATGGTTCTAGAAGGGAATCTTCTAGAGAATGGGTTGGCATTCAAATGGTTATCTTTGTACTGGTTTCCTTGATATTGTGGGATTATTCTTATCCAAGTAACCATCTCATCCTCTCCTATATATTGATGGAATTCTCATGGAAAGGGTTAAGCAATATTTATTGGAGAATTGGTGAAAGAATTGTGTGAAGGATCTAGCTTGAACAGGAGCTTGGAGACTATAGCAAGTCTATCAAGAGGAATTTGATCTTCTTCATACAAGGATCGAGCAAGTGTGTGTGTGTGTTGGAGCCAAGAGTCACCGAAAGGAAGATTGCGACATCAAGGTGATCAGGTTGTATCTTCTACTTTTGATTAATGTGATACAGTGGCATGTCCTTTTCCCATAAAGTCATTCTTACTTAATTGTGTAATTCCTTGATCATACACATAAGTTGATGATTGAATATATTTTTCTATCTTCACTTTGGTTGGTTTGTGTTGTCTTGGTCTTGACTTCATGAGAGTACCAGAGCGAAGTGGGAGCAATAGAGACCCTAGGAAGCGATACAAAGGTATGTTACTTGTTCCTCCCTACTAGCTATTTCAATGGTCATAACTTAGGGAAAGAGTCATGTCCTGTCCTGTTTTGTTCTAGATCTAGGTGGATCTAGGGAGATCTGTTAGTGTCCGCACCTACCGATTAGTCCGATAATAAAATTGGTGACTCTACTGGGGATCGAACCCATTTTATTTGTGGTTTTTGGTGTTTTTCCTTGGCCATTTTCTCTTGCCTTACCTTTCTCCATTCATATCAATCTCTGAGTCTTCAGGATACCTTAATAGACCCTCTAGGTCCAGAGGCCCCTTCAAATTTTGTGTCTTTTTCCAAAAATTTGCGTAGTTTCAGACATTCTCACACTACACTCCACAATGGCCTATGAGAATATATGAAGTTAGCACTTTGCTTTTAGGTCCAGTGCGAGATTCTCGCACTCTGCTCAAAGTTGGCCTGCGAGAATGACTCATTCTCGCACTGTGTAACATTGTTAGCCTGCGAACCCTCTTTTCAAAATTTTGGCTTTAAGACTTTTGCATGTTCAACTACCCAGATCAGTATAGGTGCCTGAAAAGAGCTTCTTGAACCATTGGTTGATGTTTTCTTGTCTTCATATTTTGTGCACGAACAGTCTTAGGAAATCAAAGGCTCTTCCTATCCATTTTTCTCGACTTTCATTTCTTGACTTTTCTCGGCAAAGATATACTCTCTGATTTTGGAATCTAAGTGTGCTTGTTTGGTTAAGAACCGATGATCGGTTGAAAGTTGAGCTTCTTTGTCTTTATCATTTGCTCATTCTTTGGAAGATTACTTTTCTCATGCAATTGAAAAGACTAGTTTGGTCTGCTTGTTATTTTTGTTTCCATTGAAAGATTGGTTTGGGTTTTTGTCTATTGCTTGTTCATTAGTTTTTGGTTTTCTTCACTCTCACCATCATGGTGTAGGTCCTTTTTGAAAAGTGAACAACGTTTTTCTTTCAAAAGCATTTTCGTTTTCAAAAACATTGAAAATCAATTGTTGAAATTATTGAAAAAGGAACAATAGAGAATTGTTATTATTGCGTGATTTGTTGCAATTGCATTTTAAAGGAAATTGAGTATCGTAGTTCAAAATTGGTCCAGAAAACTTCTCCTTCCCTCCCGTACATAGGATTCATTGAACAAAAATTGATATATTTCATTCCTATCTATGAATCGTTGGGTCAGAGTCTCACACAACATCAGTTTCATCTCCGCTTCCTTTGAGTAACAACAACCCTTAATAACATTGCACAATTGTAAAATTTAACTAGTAAATCTTTTCTAGGGCTCTATTACACCAACATTTAGCTAGGCTAGCGCTTTGGAATAGGTAGAGAGATACAGTCTCCAAAGCAAAAAACACACAATAGCATCTTGTGTTAAGGAGTGTCAAATTCCGTTTACAACATCTTGTCCTGGGAAGCCCTTCTCCCACAAGGGTCAAACACGAGGTCGCATTGATATTGACAGAGTTACTCACCCTGCTCTGTTGATATCGGTGTAGAGATTGCATGTATTATGGGGGTCACTTGGAGGTATACCCACAATGATGAGTGGAAGCCTCTTGAGTTGATTTCGGGTTAGATACCCTGCCCTTGCATGTGGATCAGACTGTCGACTGTCCCCCCCGGATTTATTGTTGTCAGTGGTAACCTTAGTAGCCTATCTTTCTAGGTTCTTACACAAGGTGACTGTGAAGGGGCAAGTCTTCATGGTACCTGGAATCGACGTTGGTCAAACTCACTAGGGCTCCTTGGAGGGTATACCCATGATTATGTGTGGGAGCTTGCACCAGGGTGTAAGTCTGTTAAGTAGGTCGTCAGCGTAACTTTTCCACCCTAGCCCAGCCCCTTCTCATCTCGTTGTTGTGACGTTGGATTTCATCACCAACTAGTGAATTTGGAATTAGAAGGTCTTGTTTCCTTGGTATTGTTTCCTAGATTTTGTTTACTAGCGTGTGTTGTTTGTTTACCCAAGTTGACCATACGATTTGCTTCGTAAGTTTGTAAATCATTCAAAATAGATCCTCCATGTCATTCATGTAGAATGCAGGGTTTATATCCAAAGCATATAGAAGGTTCTCAACCCTTGCCTACAAGTTCACCTGAGGGCTCTCCTAAGCGGAGTGAAGTACAAGATGTCACCACGCCACACGTGGAATGAACTGACTCTCTAGAACATTTCCAAATTACCAATACTTGAGAAGACTTTCGACTTCACCCCGATTTTGAGTGACAGTTTATGCGACTGAATTCTTCCGGAGACTTAGTTGTTATGTCTTCTGGATCACTGGTTGGACCCTTTCCAGGCATAGAAGGCCAAGATCCCTTTTGGTCTACGGGCATTTTTAGACGGGACCTTTTTGGTGCAGGATCAGGCGTCAAAACCATCATCTCACCTGTGGTTTCTGAAATCTCCAACCCAGAGACAGTACCATTTACTACTGCTTATTATTTTTCTAGTACAGATGCCCCATGCTCTGACCACATCTTGACCATCCCTATAGAAATGGCCCATCCCACAGATACTATGAGTATTCACACTGGGATTACTGTGGTTAGCCAAGCCCCTATCGGCACACCGCTCACGCCCAGTATCACTCCGACACTACCGCCCGGATACCGTGCGTTGAATGCTTCCATTTCAACTCCTCCGAAAACCCCATCCAGCTCTCCTAGTGGTCCCCCTTCTTCTGGGCACTCTCTTCCCAGTTTTATTCCGTCACTTCCTCAACCCCCTTTCGGAGGAATTTTCTCGTCCTCTACTGGTAGTATTAATTCTAGTGGCACTATTCCGTCATTCACACCAAATTATCAGATTCCCATTGGTGGACAATTTCATCAAGGCGGTATGACTCAATCCCCTCTCAGCGGGAAAATTCCTATTGGAACAAAAATCCCAATTGGAACACAATCCCCATTTGGAACACTACCCCTAATTAGAACACCACCTTCGATAGGAGGATAGACCCCACCTTATGGAAAAAACATACCTCCATCCTTGGACCAATATTGGAATCATCTGATACAACATCCTCCTCAATCGAATGGGGGGAAAAGATTCCAGATGCATCTATTATACCCCCTAATATAGGCTAACCATATCCAGGTACGTCCAATCCCATTTGGGGTTCGAATGCTCAAACTCACGTCCCTGTTCCAGGATACAATCCCATGAGCTACTATCCTCTACAACCACCACCAAATCTTCCTGGGTCTTCACATTATATGTAGACTGCTTATGGTCCTACTGGTTTGCCGACGGGGCTTCCTCCCCAAAGCCACTAGTACCCACATGTGAATCGACAGTTACCCTTCTTGGCCACTTTGGATCTCCCGGACTTGTCAAGGATTTTGAATGATCCAATTCGTCACTCTCCCCAATGGCTTGCTATACTAGCCAAGCTACCATCGGACATCCCTAAATTCGACGACAAGGCGGGAGAGGACCCGAACAATCATGTCATGAATTTTCACCTTTGGTGTTCATCCAACTCGTTGATGGATGACTCTATTCATTTACGTCTTTTTCAACGAACCCTCATAGGTTCTACGACGAAGTGGTATATAGAATTACCATGAGGTTTTTTCATTGACTTCAACACCCTAGCTATGGATTTCCTCACTCACTACCAGTTACCAATCTGTTATGAAATGGGGACTGAGATTTTGAGTTCTTTCAAACAAAACAAAGCCACTCATATATCCAATCACATTCATGAGTGGCGATGGAGACAACGTCTCATCAAACTCGAACTCCCCGATCAGTTGCTGGCAGAGTGGTTCACAAAATCATTTGTGAATGACATCGGTCATGACATCGCCATGGGTGGAGTAGTCATGGAAGAGAAGGCCATAAGTCGTGCTCAATACCTTGACCTAGTTTACTCACAAACGGGTACCCTTTATGACTTACTACCTGACTTACCTCTTCCTTCCACTTCAGCCACTTCAACTACTCCAGCTGCTTCTCATGAAGCCGACGGTGTGATTGGCACTTTTCATGCACAACCACATTCTGTCTCAAGCACCAACTGTTACACATTATTTTCATCATCCCTATCACTGTTAATGATGTAAACCTATCTTTTTCCTTTAGAGGGGTCAGTGGCCTGAGTTCCTGAAGAGAGAAGGGAGAAGAACTTTTCCTGAGAAAATAAGTTGCATTTTCCTGGGTAAAAACCTTATAAAAAAGGAACTTCGCAGGCTGCCTATGTATTAGGGTGTGAGAATGCCTGATTCTCGCAGGATGCATCATAGCTAGGGTGTGAAGAGTTGACGGGTTGCACTATAAGCAGGGTGTGAGAATGCTTACACGTGGGAAAAATGAGTGTTTTCTCGAATCTTCTAGAAGGAGAAACTTCCATGGTGAGGTGGCATCCGAATGGTTTGGATCTTACTCGCTTTCATGATTTAGTGGGATCA
>ML830719.1:18060-29793 GCA_009831015.1 Picea engelmannii | reverse complement strand
CTATACCACTGCCACCTCATGACATCACACTCCACTACCCTGTTGTCTTGTGATGTCATACTCCACTACCCCGCTCCTATAAGTCTTGTCTCATCAATTCGTCGGCATACTCTCCCCACTTACCCATCACACTTTAGGTCTTGTTTCACCTACCCTCCAATCACCGCCTTCCACGTCATCCTAGCACACCCGTCACCCGTCCTTTACTTTCCACCTCATACCCAGTTATCTGTTGGCCAATTAAAACAGGCTAACATATCTGCTAGTTTGTTGACCTGTCCCCTGTGCCCAAAGGATACCCATTCACCCAAATTTAATCATGTTTCCACCATTATCGCACTATTCACATTTTCTCTGCATACCAGAAGCTCTTTTCACCCGCCATTTTTAGCCAATAACCGAGATAAAGTCAAGTATCCGTTAACATTTTTTGTTTTAGTTGCAGGTACCATTTGAATTGATGGCGCCAAAATATAAGAAATCAGAGGTCGAGGAAAACCCGTTCCTCCCGCCTCCTGTCGATCTCGACTGGATCTCGCTAGCTGACAAAGACTACTTGATCTCAGAGACCAGGCACAAATTCGATTTCGCCGAATTGCATTCATGGTTCAGGGACACCTTCCTGGATCAAAGTGACACGATTGGACTCTGGGAGTCCAATATCCCACTATATCTCTTTCCCCAAATTCACCATTTTTCCGAATTCACCCTCAAGTGTCAGGCGCATTATCTCCCCGATCAGAGAGCCATTGTTTCATCATCTAGAGAGACCCTTTTCACTATCACACCCGAGGCCATTGACCAGATGATGCAAATCTCTAGAGCTGAATCCCCCTCTCCTTTCACCATTGAAGTTATAACTGAAATGTACGAGAATTTGTCTTTTCCCCATAGAACACAGATTTTCAAGATTTTCCTCCCACAGAATGCCCAAATCCCCAAGAAAAATCCCCCCTACCATTCTTCCATGTTTTCAGAGAAAGGCAACCAAGTCATTTCATCCTTGTGTTTTCTGCTCGGATATTATTCAAACGAATGGGTGGACGAGCCAATCCTGGGCTTCTTGTCAATTTTTTTGGTCGAAGAGAAAGCCACCACTCAGTTCGACTACAATAGTTTTCTAACTGAGAACATGCATGAGCAATTTTTCAGATTTCCCACAGAGGGCATGTTCTGGTCTTCTTCAATATTGGCTTACATGTTCATGTTCTTTCAAGCAGATAAGTTCTTGTTTCCCATGCAGAAACTGAACCAGGATGGCAGACCACAGCCTAACACCTCTTGGACTTCGCTGCTGAGGAAAAACTCCCCAAAGTTTAATTTTAAGCAATTCATTGAGCAGTTTTACCACCCATTGGTAAGCATGCTCAGTGGTAGACAAGAAACGAGGATAAATGAGGAGATCCAAACAATTATACACCTCTCTGACCTCCCCAAGACTCGAGACTGGTATCTATATCATAATCACATGGAAGTCAGAATTTATGGATGTGAGCTAGCTCCTTATAAACTTCCAAGATATGTACCTGTAAGGATATTTTCCTTGGAATACATCAGGAAAATGACCAATTCAGACGACATACATTTTGTAGCTTTGAAGAAGAAACAACATTTGAGAATTAAAGGGCAGATAGGATCCTTTATCTGTAACAGTTGAGCTGTCGTGAAAGAGGCAAACAAGCTACTAAAAGAAAGGAAGTTTGGTATCAGTTTCCCTTGGCACTATGATCCATGTGGGATCATTGCAGAAATGAGATTGAGGAATAAAATTTCCCCATATGCTCATGTTCCCAAGCCTAATATCGAGAAATATGTGAATATCAAACAGAGTGGGAGGTCAACACTCTAGAAGACATTGAACAGTAATCTCCTCCAGATGTTATTTCACATACCACTACTCCAAGGATACCAAAGGAGAAAATGCCCAAAAAGGATGCCTCCCCTTCGATCACTGAAGTCTCAGCTGAGGAGTTCCAGGTGTACAAGAAAAGGCCCAAAACCAGTCACACAAATGACAGGTCTAGAGAGGAAGAGACCCAGTCTACCACAATAATCCAGGGAGAGCATTCACCACCTTTCTCAGGCAACCAGCAGATGATGTCTACTTCTTCCTCAAAGAAGAAGACTGATATCACTTTGACCACCTAGCCATCACAAGAGTCTGCAAAATTGAGTATCTTTAAGAAATATGATTAAATCAAGAAGAAAAATGAGATGTCGACAAGCAGCACCTATGCTCAGTTCTGGAAGCATACCCCCACAGCACAGCATAGGTTGCTCTCTTCCTTTGATACGGAAAGAGGGAAAATGCACATGGTGTTCTTACAATCACAGGTGCCTCATCCAAAAGAAATCACTAATTACAAAAGGTCAACACTGGAGTTTGATGCCAAGCAAGTACATCCAGTTGATCATATGGATTTGGATAGATAGACTGGAGAAATTGTTTTCTCATGCTGGCCAATTCTTCCACAACTACTGCAAAATTACAGGTTTCTCTGAACAATGTTCAAACTCAACTAAAGTTGGAAAAGGTGTCATCTTTTGCAAGATATAATAGGATCGAGTCTTTGGAAGAGATGGTACTTAAAATTGGGTATGACCCCTCAAACATGAAAGTAGTTGAAGAACTACTGAAGAAAAAGAGCGCTGACATAGCCTCTTTGAGGAAGAAATTAAAACTATCATCTACTGAAGACTCATAAACCAAAGAGATGGCAGAGACAGAGGGTCAAACAGAGGAGATACTAAAATTGATCATGGAGCAGAATGCACAGATCAAAGAGATGGAGACAGAGCTGGAAAAAATAGCAAAGGAAAAAGAACAGACAAAGCCTATGGAGGTCATCCCTTTAAGTGCAGTTCCCCTCATAGGAGTTAGCACAGTGGCAGCATCAGCAACCTACCACTACAGAACTTCCATCAGCTGCCCCAGTGATAGTTCCAGGGACATATGAAGCTTTAGCAACATCAATGGAGAATATGACTTTACAAGGAACGGAAATCAAAAGATTGGAACAGGAGATAGAGAATCTCCAGAAGCTAAAAAATTCTTTCCAAGCTAGTTACAATACAGAGAGACACACATTAGAAAAACTAAAGCAGGAGATACAACAGCTGCAGAAGCAGACAATTGTGGGCAAAACACTGGAAAAAACCAAAGAGAACATTTGGATGGATATCTCAAAAACCATAAATGAAATATGGCCCATGGTGAAAATCATGTTTGAACAACATGAACTGGTGTCAAGGAGTAGGCAGGCTATCGACAGGATAAAGGGAGAGCTGGGAGAAATGCCCACTGAAGCAAATGAAAACATCAGGTTTCTTAATTTGAAAACTAAAGAAGAGCTGGAAAACCTGAAGATTGAGGATAGAACAAAGACTATCCTCGAGGTCAAGAGGGTTCTGACCAAAAGAGGATTGATGTTGAAATTGGAGGAGAAAGCCCAGAACATGGATATCGGAGTTCAGAGATTTTTCAACAAGATCGATGTTTTGCAAAAGAAAGGTCTTCCCGGTTTACTGGTTCTAAATGACAAGTTGATGACACTCTCTGATTACAAGCAAAGGATCATCATGGTAGCAAAGGATAGCTCCAAGTTTTCTGGGATACAGGGTATCCTAACGGGTAAAGCATTTTTAGAGACGTTACAACTAAACCTTAGCATCTACCATGAAATCAATCATATCTTCATCACCAAGCCAACTTTTGCAAAATACACAGAAATGGATGAAGTGTATCGCAGGCTACTAAAAGTCACCATTCCCAATCAGTAGAGATGGGAAGAGCTGTGTGAATTGATCAAGTAGAAGATGAGCTGGACATACTAGTCAGCATGCAGAACAGTCAAAATCAGGGTGATGATTCGCCAACCATCTTTCCCAAAATCAGCATGGAGAATCTGACAGATCATAAGCAGTTCCTACAATTTTTTATTCTATTATCTAGTTAGTTAGCTTGATATTTTTCCACGTCCTGATCATTAATGATAGGATCGATTCTAATCTTTTCTATATATACTTCAAATGTCAAAGTACTGAGGGTTGATCTTTACGCCCAAGAAAGTTGTAAGCACTGTAATCTTTCTCAAGCGATTTACCAGTAATAAAAAGGACATTCACAGGATTCATGCGTGTTAATTGTTGGTGATGTTTTCTCCTCTTTCGTTGAATGGTTTTTCTATCTTCGTAATCATTTATGTTTTCTATATTTGATCATTTAAAAGAAGTTGAAGTTGCAGAATTTATCTTTGTATACTATGTTTCTAGTTTTTAAAGATATAAATGTTTATCTTCTGACATTATGATAAAGAAATTCTTAAATGCTTCTTTGTTATAATTGATTTTCTCATATTTTCTGCTACCCATCATTTTATTCTAAAGGATCTAATAGTTGCATTATCCTGCCCTATGAAAACACCTTATAAAATATGTTCTTTGATCTCAAACTTTATAAAATAGACCCCATAGCCCAATGGATGCGTAAGCGATATTTCAGCCATTTTTATAAAACAAACAATACAATCTCATTTATTTAACGAGCCTGATATCTAAAACCTAAAACAAAATTAAATCTTACAGAGAGATCCCTTTTCTGAAACTGGAAGGGATAGATCCCAGTTTTGAAGCAGTTGGATAAAGTTACCTCTAGTAAATTTCTTCTACATAGCGACAACCTCTGGGAATTTATAGAGCGATAACAAAGTGGCGACCATACTGGGGAACTGAACAAAATTTCCATCCCATGATTTATTTTCCCTAGAAAAAGAAAACTTTATTTATGAACTAGTCGCAAAATCTAAACTTATAAAGAGATAATGTTCAGAGGTTGTTAAAGTTTGTATATAATTAGTTGAAAATTTCTAAAAATTAAAAATTATGGCTCCTAAAAGAGTTTTCACTAGATCTCATCCAAATCTAGAGCCTGCAACAACAATAGACAATCCCGAAAAATTACTTAGAAATAAAAACATTGTAGAGGATTCAGGGAGTCACAGTCCTCTTCATTCATCCCCTTCTCTCCCGGAGAAGTTGGTTGCCCTTTAGGATCTCGAGTTTGACATATCTTTTGAAAAAATCCTTTTTAGAACAAAATCTAACAGCTTTGTAAGTGAAACAATCTTAGATCAAACCATCCTACAACCTAGGACCCCTAAAATACTATCTCCCAGGGCAGACGTTGATCAAATATTTCTTCAGTAATTTGACAAGTTAGAAGACCTAGTAGCAAATCTTGATCAAGCCTTAGACAAAGCTCACTTCCAATAGTCAGTGAAACTTTTTTCCTTGACTATTGTTACAGCTTCTGTTAAGCCTAAACCAACTCACTCTGTTCCTCCCATCCCTTCATCATCCACAACCTCTATCACCTCCCCTCACATCACACAGGTTGTTTTCTGGCCTACTCCACCAGTCATGGCAGCAATATATGCTCCATTTGGTGTTAGCCGCTCCTTTACATCCCATGCCTCAGGACTATCAAACCAAACTTCCTCAGTTTGATGGTACTGGTCCTATAAATGCACAACAACATGTTGACAAAATGAATGATTATTTTGATTTGCAGGAAGTTGATGAGGCTGATGTGCAGATGAGACTATTTGCACAGCGTCTGACTGGAGAAGTCAAAAAGTGGTTCAAAACCTTACGTGTTGCTTCCATAACTGACATTGTTGCTTTTCATCGAATTTTTCTTGACATATGGGAGGTAAAGAAAAATCCTCTCCAGATTTTGTCAGAATATGAGAATATCGAAAGGAACCAAGGAGAGACAATGCAGGATTACTACACTCACTTTAGCAATCTGTACAATGCAATTCCAGCTGATATCAAACCACCTCGAGGTTTGGCATTAATAAAATTCCCTGATGGATTTGATGCTGACATGTCCTATCAACTAAGGGAAATAAATTATGCTACTCTGGAAGACATGCAGAAAAGTGTCGTTAGTGTGGAAGCAAATCTTTTATCCAGAAGAGCCAGGCATAGAAACAAAAAGGAGGGTCACCATCAAGGAAGAACCTTCCACTTCCTCATCAGATGCCAAACTATATTCTCCAGCCAGAGCTATGGACAGAATGATGGAGAGACTTACTATAGCTGACAGAAACCCACCCAGGGATAACCAAGCTGCTCCTCAAATTTGAAACCCAAACTTTCGAAGAAATCTACCCCAGATCTAGTAGAGAGATCCTAGAGATCAAAGAGAACAAATGAGGCCCAATCAGGAGATCAGACCACCCCTCCAGGAAAATTACACCGATGATGGGGAGGAGGTAATCAAGGAGTTTGATGACACTCATATAAACCTCATGTGCGTTCACGATGATGAATCCATTTTTCTTATTCCGGAAGATCACGAGATGTTTCTCCTTTCACAAACATAGGTAAATGAGGAAGCAGAAGAAATAGAACAGTAGGCCTTTAAAAATGTTATAATGGAGGTCCACAGTCACTATAACCTGAGAAGAAAGAAGGTAAATAATAACCCTCCAAAGAAGGTTGTTGAAACAAATAACGCTACCAAAACAAAGATAATAGTTGAGACCAAGAAAACCTCATAAACCTCTCCCAAGAAAGTCCCTGAGAGGAATAATGTTGAATCTCCTGGAAAAATAAATCCCAAAATTTTACAAAGATCAAATCAAACTGAGGTTTCGTCAACTAGTCAACCAAGTGCTTCTGCCCATAACACTCTGATGGATAAACCAGAATTGCATAGCCTAAGCAAAGTTTCCACTACTTTCAACCTTGAAGTGGAACTAGCTAAATTGAAGATTCCCATTCCCCTTTCTAAGCTGATGAGAAAGAAATATTATAGGTCTCAGGTGATTAAAGCTTTAAGAATCGAACCAGAGATAGGTACGACGGCCTTGAATGTCAGATCAGCAAATTACTCAAACACGGTAAATCTTGTTGATGTTCAACCAGAGCTCATGTTCGGTCCTGAAGTTGATGGTCAAACCGACAATGATCTTGCTTCCCCTTTCTACATCAGCCTGAATATGCACGACTCGATATTACACAACGTTATGATGGATTCAGGTGCCTCTCACAACCTGATGCCCAAAGCTGTGATGGAAAAATTGGGACTTGAGGTCACCAGACCCTACAAGGATTTGCATTATTTTGACTATAGCAAGGTCAAATGTATAGGGATAATTAAGGATTTATGAATCACCCTATCTCAAATCCCATCAAAGAGTATGGTGATGGATATCGTAGTTGCAGAAATTCCCCCAAAATACGGTATATTACTATTAAGATCATGGGGAGATAAGCTGAAAGGAACCCTACAGCTAGATATGTCCTATTCCACCATCCTAGTATTTGGACAATAGTGAAGACTGTACAGAGAAACCTTGATAAAGTATATGGTCAACAGTCAGGAAAAGACACACAATTACCCACTATACTTTGCCCACTCTGAATGGATTCTTTCATTATGTACAATGATGGTGACTTGGAAGAACAAATCGCTCAGCTGGAAGATGATACACCTGATTCGAAAGAAGATAAAGCAATCACTAAGGTAAGAAATACTGAAACTGTGGAAAGTGAGGAACTACCAGCAGACTTTTGGAGCATGGATTTTGATGGAGCCGTGAGAAAGGAAGGAGTTGGAGCCAGAGTTTGGTTGCATAATCACAGATCAAGGTATTCAGAGAGTCATTCTTGCAAACTAAATTTTCAATGCACTAACAACATAGATGAGTACGAAGCTTTGATACTCGGCCTTAAACTATTGAAGAAGGTCGATGCCAAACAGATTATGGTAAGGGGTGATTCTGAATTGATTATCAAGCAAATTAAAGGTGAGTATGCAGCTAAACATCCCAAAATTAGAGCTTACAGAAACGTTGTTTTAGATGCCCTTCAATGTTTTACTGAAATCGACTTGCAGGTAATGCCCAAGGGAAAAAACATACTTGCAGACGGGTTGGCTACATCAGCAGCTACATGTAAAATTCCTTTCCGTCCCACTCACAAATACACAGTGGAGGTGAAGTGCAGACAAACTATTCCTGGCAATATCAGATACTAGCAGGTATTTGGGAATGACGATCAAATTGAATACTTCATATAGTGTAAGAATTATTTCGAATGTACAAATATAGATTTAGAGAATGATGATGATGATGTAAATAAATCTGTTTTTGAAAATGGTAGTGTAAACAAAGTAGACTCGGAAGAAATGAAAGAAAACGAGGTAGATTCTAGTATTTTAGAGTTGAAAAATAATGGTCTACCTAGAGGTCTATTTCCACTAGAAGACTTGTTTGATTTTAATGACGTAGCGAAAAAAAACAAAAATTGAAGCTAGTGGCAAAGAGGTCGAAGAATGCAACATAGGAACAGAAGAAAAACCCAAGATGATAAAAATTTCCAAGTCTCTACCCCCTGAGCAAAAATGCAAATACATTGAACTGTTTAAGGAATATGTAGATGCGTTTTCTTGGGGTTATGAGGACTTAAAATCTTATGACACAAGTATCATACATCATCGGATCCCAATAAAAGAAAAACACAAACCTTTCAGGAAGAAACTTAGGATAATTAATCCCAATTTGCTTCCCCTGATAGAAAAGGAAATCAAAAAAATGTATGATGCCAAAATTATAGTCCCCTTGAGATTTTCCAAATGGATTTCTAACTTGGTTCCTCCCAAGAAGAAAACTGGTGAAATCAGGCTTTGCATTGATTTCATAAATCTGAACAAGGTTTCCCTCAAAGAAAATTACCCTTTGCCTAAAATGGACCATATTTTACAAAAGGGAGTTGGGGCCAGTAGGATCTCCTTACTAGATGGTTTCTCGGGTTACAACCAAGTCCTGGTCCACCAAGATGACCAGGAGAAAACATCATTCACCATGCCTTGGGGAACTTTCATGTATGTGAAAATTGTTGGCATGTTTTACAGGCAGCGTATTCTTGTCATTGATGGAAAGTACAACAACGACGATGGCTTAAGTACAGGAAGAATCCGCCAACGGGGCACCAGAAGTATTTTGGGAAGAAGCAGCAGAGCAAGCTCGATAAGATCATAAAAGATAGTGCAAAGTATGCGTGTTTGTCATTGATGGCAAAGATCATGACCACCAGCACAAGGATAATGGCATGGCAATGGCAAGTTCAACAAGTGATTATTGGATCCCATTCATAAGCATAAACTCCACGAGTCAAGGAAGCAACTCACGGCAGAAAATCACAAAATGCGAAACCACGACTTAATCTCCATTTCGGAGTTTCGGATACTGGGAGTTGGAGAAGTCAAGAGTCGAGACTCTTCATCACGAGATTCCTAAAGTTGCGAAATGCGAAACACCAAAATCCTGAAACAGTCACATCAACAAAGACTCCATTTCGGAGTTTCGGATACCGGGAGTTGGAGGAGTCAAGAGTCGAGACTCTTCATCACATGAGTCCCGAAGTTGCGAAATGTGAAACGTTGAAATCCCGAAACAGGCACATCAACAAAGACTCCATTTCGAAGTTTTGGATACCGGGAGTTGGAGGAGTCAAGAGTCGAGACTCTTCATCACAGGAGTCCTGAAGTTGCGAAATGTGAAACGTCGAAATACCAAAACAGGCACATCAACAAAGACTCCATTTCGGAGTTTCGCAGACCGGGAAATCAAAGATCAAAGGAACGAGGTTCCCTAACCTCTCGAACTCGCGATATGTGAAATCACAAAATAATCCTAGTCATTGGATCAAGGACAAATATGGGTCGTCAGACCCAGGAGGTGAATGTGGCAGGCCATGTCAGCAAGGACAGGTGGCAGCCTACGTCAGAAAGGACACATGGCGCAATCATATAAGGACAAGTGTCAAGTTGATTTGGCATTTCAAGAACCTGGAAATCACAATTCTGAGTGACATGTGGTAGACACACAGATCATGACATGTCATCGAGTGACGTCATTCCAGAAATTTAGTTTTGGGATTTTTAGCATCAACTCTCCACCAAAGTCCCGAAAGCTGAAGTTTCAGGGCAGAGGATAGTCGTCTGATCACCACGGATCGTGGACCGTTGATCTGAAGAGAGAAGTGCTCAAATGATTAGTGAGTGGTCATAGGCTGTGGTCACATTGTCGAGAGTTGGAGGAAGGCGCTAACAACTAAACTCCATTTCGGAGATCGCGACTTGGAGAGTCGAGATGCCTCACAACAGGAATTTGTGACATGCGAAATCGCGAAATGATGAAATGCGAAAAACACCTTTTGGTGTAGGTTTCGGATACCGAGAGCTAGAGTATCGAAACACTTCACCATAGGAATGTCGAAATGTTGAAATGTCGAAAAGCAAAATGGAGAAATCAACGTGAAACCCTGTGCTTGTAATCCAACAGTGTTGGATACTTGGAAATCTGATCAAAGGGCTATTGTTTCTCTTCACAGTTAATCGATCAGTTATGATTCAGTTAGCAAAACTGAATCATGACTCTTGGATGGTTGGTGATTCAGTTGCAGATGCGTTTTCTTTGAGGTTCAAAGTGTAACTGCTAAAAACCACTGATGGTTTCTGCCAGAGGACTCGAAGAGACTTCAGGGTGATCGCTAGAGAAGATGAAGAGTCTCGAGGCATCTTCTAGTGGCATGAAGACTGTTCATAGAGGCTATTGATAGATGTAAGACCATTGGATCCTGGAACTACAACAGAGGGAATGAACTCGACTATGATAGAGAAGACGAAGAGTCTCGATTGCTGGAGAGGCTAAGGAATCTCGGTGTAACACCTAGTGACGATGGACGCATGGATTTAACCGCCAGAGAAGATGAAGAGTTGCAATGATGATCAGGTAGAGAACAGGACATGGGGAGAGCATGTAGAAGCATTGTGAATAGAGTATGGAGATGATGAACACAGAGTATAAAAACACAGAAGAGAGAAGAGATTGGTTGTTGTTGAGAGTGATTCAGGTGTGTAGAAGGAGGTAGAGTGCAGCAGCTAAAATGCACAGAAGAGGAATGGTGCATAGAAGGGACATGGCACGCAGAGCATAAAGAGAAAAAGAAAAGAACAGAGATGCATAGCTGAGACAGTAAAAGAAGGATGAGGTGCACTTGTAGAGAAAAGCAGAAGATCAGAAAGCGCGAGAAGATGCAAGCAGAGAGACACTGATAAAGTAAAGTAGAGCAGCATAGAAGAATAGTGATAAGCCTAGTAAGCCAATGAAAACTATTGAATCACTATAATAAGTTTCAATAGAAAATATTTATATTTCAGGGTGGTCGGGAGGTGCTAGGGAGGACTATTGTCCTCAAAGGTTCAAGTGGGTGCTTGAACATAGGGATTTGTAGCTTCCATCTGGTTGCAGCCAGAGAAATCAGGGTGGCAGGGTGGTGCAAGGGAGAACTGTTGTTCTATGTTATACAGGTTGGTGTCTGTGTTACTGGAAGTTGGTGCTTCCATCCAGTTAGTGCTGGAACACTTAGGGAGATGGTGCTTCCTTCTAGTGGGTGCTAGAGAAACCAGGAAGTTGGTGCTTCCTTCTAGTGGGTGCTAGAGAAACCATGGAGTTGGTGCTTCCTTCTAGTGGGTGCTAGAGAAACCAGGGAGTTGGTGCTTCCTTCTAGTAGGTGATAGAGAAAACAAAGAGTTGGTGCTCTCAGCAAGTTGCAGCTTGCAAAACAGAGGTTGTAGCCTCATAATGAGTTGGAGCTCATATGTATGATAATGTACAGAATGTAAAGATTACTTATCATACCAAGAAGAAGAGGTTTTTA
>ML830718.1:42600-55660 GCA_009831015.1 Picea engelmannii | reverse complement strand
TGAAGCATTTTATTCTTTCCATTTCCAGTAAAGTTTTCCTTGAAAAGTAAATGTGATTATCGATGTATTTTAATTGCAGAGGCCCCGATTCTAAGGTATGGGCGATACTGCGGAGTGTTTTACACTGGATGCAATGGAGAATCTCCCTGCGATGGGTTGGACAGCTGCTGCAAAAGTCATGACTATTGCATCACGCGCACTGGCAATTACCTGAACGTCCAGTGCAATCAGAAATTGCTGGACTGCCTGAGCGCTTATCTTAATTCTGGACAAGGTCAGTTCAGAGGCACCAAGTGTCGCAGCCAGACGGTGGTGAATACCATCGACTTTGCCATTAAGGCAGGTGTGTGGATCGGAGGAAGGATACCGCCCCAAGATCTCCAAAACTCCTCCGCCTCAACACCCTAATTAAGCTCCTGCTTCACATATAATTTCAGAGTTAGTATAGCTGTTTGAAGTTTGATGATATCGGCCTTGGATACTAATTAGAGCGGAAGTCGAGAAGGACATTGCAATTTGCGATTGTTGTTCGGGCTATGAAACCCTTACTTTTCCATCGTACACAGTCGGAGTATGGGGTGAGCAATAACTAGCTTGCTGTGCATGTATATATATATATATATAGGGACAGATCACTTTAATATATACGTCAGAATATATCTTACAATGTATATACCACCTATTACAATATCAACAACAAACAAAGTGACCTAAGGTTTATTATACATACTGTACTTTTGTAAATTCTAAATATTCTTGTTCGTTGGTAAAAAGTAAAGCTGCTTTTGTCTTTGGACTTCCAGATTTTCGCCCTGTACTTATTTATTTATGCGGATTTGGCCGTGCAATTAATTAATGTCTTTTTTTTAATCATTAATTACTAATGTTTGTATTATTTATTATACCTGCGGAAGGCCAGGTATATAGTCACGAGTTTGCGTTGACTTTTTATTAATTTAGTCTTTGATCAAAAAATTGTATACTTTTCTAATGTCATACTTTAACAATGGATTTTATTTATTTATTTTAATTATTTTAAATTCTTTTTGGCAACCTCTCATTGGCTATTGAAATGAAGGTCTTATTGCTAAGCCGACGGCGGGGTCCTGACATGTCGCTGCACTGCAGATCCGTGTGGGTTAAAGAGGACGGCAGGTATTGCGCATGCGAACATGCGTACTGGTTATATTGGTTATGATAAAGAAGTATTTTTTATTAATTAATATATATATATATATTTATTTATTTATTTATTTTGTGATATGTGAAAATTATTTTTAAAAGATAATAAAATTTTAAAATAATTTTGAATAAGTGGAATGACCAGTGATGTTGTTTAGTATTTTTTTTAATTGAAAGTTAAAAAAAAAATAGAATAAAATTAGTTTACAAATGAATTACAAAACATAATAAAAGTTTTTTGCTTTAATAATAAAAATAATTATTTATTTGTAGGGTAAGGATGTATAGCTCAAGATCATAGTGATTTGAGACCTCCATTAATTAAAATTATCTTCATTTAAAAGTTATTGTTTTTTTAGGCTTAATAGTGACTCCATAGCCTTAATTCTAACTTCTCCCAATTAAATCTAAAGAAAATAGAAGTAGGCCAACTAGAGTTAGTTACCACTATTTATAATAAATAGAAGTTGAAGGAACATTACTAGGGATTTTATAATCCAATTAATGCAATGAATGTAATTCACAAATGCAATGAAAGTGACTATATATTGTGAGAATGAGAAGCCACAAAGTTCTCGAGGAAAATTGTGTGTTAGGTAGGATACCTCCAAGGATTATGACAACCTACCTCTAAATGTAGACATACCTACCTCTAAATGCAGGCATGATTCCCTTAAGAACATAAATTGTGGCTCTTTTATTTTAATGACTATCAATTTTTATGTTATATTATTAAGCATGAATGAGAATTTTGTACTATAATTGATCCAAAAGGATTCCCACAACTGATCCAAAATTGATGGTCTCAAAATTGATGAAAAGGTCTTCAAGTCAAAGAGCTAGTCAAGATATTTCCAATGCAACTTGAACGACTCAAACAAACACCATATGCGAAAGTTATGGCCTTTAAAAGTTGAAGGCAAAACAAAGGACGAGGTTGACACGTGGCAGACCCAGAGACTAACAGGTGACGCACACCAAAATTGATACCTGGCACACTCATAGTTTGAAACATGGCACACTCAACACAGACACATAACATGGTGACATGTTGACACGTGGTTAGATGACAAGTCGACAAATGGCACCAAGAAGACTATGTAATAATGTCACGTGGCATCACATGGAACAACAGGAGGCTGCCACATGGACCTTCTAAAAAGCCTATGTGACAACCAGTCTCTCCTCCTATGTGGCAGTGGAGTATTGTGTGGCAAAGTTGGATGGTGGGGGTTTTTGTGGTCAAATCCACATGGATATGTGGGTGCACAAATTGTTATATATTTATGGTAATCATACATTATATGTGGAATAATATCTAAATAATATCCCAATATTCATTATTATATTCCATATAAAGTGGAGTTCAAATAAGGTATTTTGGATGCATTATTCCATGTAAAATGGTATGAGGAGATTTCATGGGATTTGAACCACGATCTCCTCTACCAAACTCCAAAACTTTACCATTAGACCATACACCCAAACCTTGCTTTATCATCCAACAGATTCCTTTTGAAGAGAGGAGGAAGTATATTGTATGGAGAATAAAATCCATACAACCTTTTTAATTGTGGGAATAACCAAAGGAAGTTTCTCGCAGTTCTCATCTCTTCTTAGAAGAATTCCGAAGATGAATTTATGTAGGTTGAACATCGTTTTTTATGTAAGAAGGCCATTTTGATGTACATTTATCATCATTTTAATGGATCGGTGCCACTGTTGAAGCGGGCCCGAAGATGTAGCCCATGACGGGTGAACTTTGTTAACAAATTCTTGTTATTTCTCTTGTTATTTTTTTTTATTCTCCATTTTCATCAATTCAATTGTTCATTAAACTTTATTAACTCCATTTAATTAATAATGTTGGGAAAATTTAAACTTTATTAACTCCAAATACATCTCTTTATCCAAAACTCTGTGTAATTTTTTTTTAACATCTAGCTGCAATAATTGAAGATCAAGTAACACAACTAGTGCTAACACAACATGAATAAAAACAAGTTGAACAACAAGTGATAAAATTTCATGGAAATCAATACCTTCCAAATACCCTTCTGCTACCAATCATTCTTTGTACCTTTCATCTTTTACTATGTTTGATTTTATGAGAGGATATTCATCAAACACTACATCTTTGTTAGAGATGATTATGTGGGTAATAGGATCCCACAATCTATATCCCTTAACACCATCACCATAACCAACAAATATCTACTTGTTTGATATGGGTCCTACTTAGAACGTTGATAAGAGCATAAGCATAATAACCAAAAATTTCACATTTGAGTAATCACAAGATGACATGTTCATACCTCTTCTAGAATCTTTCAATCTTTTTCAACTGATGGTGACTAATTTACCATACAGAATGATCACTTCTTCCCACAACTCTTGCTGCAACTTGGAATTACTGATCATTCCCCTTTAATACCAGCTTCTTTGCAATAATTTCCAAATTCCAAGGATGTGAACTCACATCCATCATATATTCTCAAACACTTGATTGACCTATCAATAATCTTTGTTAAGTCAATTAATTGATATAATAAAACCCTTTTACTTTTCTATATGGTCCATAAACTTGTGAGTTGTATACATAGTATGTGCAGTTAAAAGATGGAAGTATAAAATATTATATCTTCTCAAAGGACAAATAAACCACACTTCAAATCAATCATCTATCAAAATACAAAGAAACCATCAAGCAAAACTTGTCTTGAAAAACTTCACTTTGTCCACAAGATTGATAACAAGTATGGGCATAATTCAATAGCTCTGCATGTCATGCATAGATCTATGATTTATGCATGATCATGTCCTCTAATTTGTTCTCATACTAATTCTCAATAAATGGATTTTTAAGTGTTCTCACAAAAAAAAATTACTCAAGAGCCGATAAAGAATCTAAAAACAAAGACTAATAACTAATTTTTTCATCAAATCTCTTTCTAGGATCCAAGATGAAATGTTTCACTTTAATAGGATCAATGTTCATGCTCTGTATATGTGGTTATATTCAACAACATGAATCCCAATTATTGTCCAAAAACTAATGAAAATAGAGTACTCGTTATAACCATAAGTTTACTTTGAACCATTCCTTTGAATCAGTCAGTTACAAAGATATTAAAACCTTGTTCATGTACTACTGATATTTAGTTGGATTTATCATTCGAAAGGTAAATCTTATGAGAAATAATTCCTAACTCTTGAATCCACTATCAATACAGTTGATGTAATGAATACATGGTGACATTGCAGTTCTTGTATCCAGATCAATTGTCTATGCACATAAGTGACTCAACTATCATACATTGCATAGTATTAATTGTGTATCTGAAACAATAATGAAAGATCTTAAAGAAGGATTACCAATCCTTTGGGGTCAATTTTCACAAAGAGGGTACCAGATAGCTTTTGGACTCAAGGCTCTTATGTCATTCGATTAGTGATTGGATCAATCTTTGTAGGACTGTGTAATTGTAACTGTAAACAAAACTTTGTAACTTGCATCAACCAAAGAACTAAGCTACGATTTCAATGATATAGTAAACCACAAAAATGTAATCACTTATACTTGAGAGAGTATAAATGTTATTACTCGTTATCTCTGGAAATAAAACTAGTCATCAAGATCAATACCATAAATTGGAAACATAAGAAAATGGTTAATCTTATGAATCATCTACATGTTGAAAACTCATTGCAATTATGGAATCATTGATGGAACATGAGAAATTTAACACCAACATATAAGACATTAATGAGATTAGCTATTGTTACAACATTCAAACTATTCTAACAATAATACAAAATGAGTTTTCCATCCCAAGTTGGTGGTACCTTCCCAACTAGTTGCACGCCCTTAAAAACTTATAGTGGCAAAGTCGAAATAATCACCACATATTAGAATTGGTACTTGTATTAAAAAAAACAAAGTCTAATATTATTGCATGCTCTTCATTACATACATTAGCTTGGGATGATAAAAAAATCATATCAAGGATGCTTGTAGCTCCAAGTTGATATCTACTGCATTGTCAGTTCGTGGTTGCTCCCCTGATTACATTACAGTCCGTGTATACATAAGAGTATATCAAAGGATACGCCCATTAAACTAGTAAATCGTTTCTCTAATACCAGTGACTAGAATACAAGAATAACAAAACATATATTTCTACAATTTATCTTTGACAAAGATAAGAAAGAGGTTATATTGTTGTCTCAACTTGGGAAAAACAGGCTGCAACATAAATCTGGGCAAACCCAGATTAGGAAAACCTCTATATCTCCCTAACCATGCTAGATTTTAGGAATCCACTTGCTTGTTACCTAATTGAGACCATCCTACACAAAAAACCATGTTCTAGATTTCTCAAATTCTTCTTTGTTTTCCCGTAAATCTTCCTGAAAGTTGATTGTTTCTATTTCAACATGTTTTTTACTAGAAAACCCTTGATCATGGTTGGAGAACGCCACGTACTATCTGGGCACAAACCAAAGGTCACGAACCATGTTGGAAGATAACATTCCAAAAACCATGTGACCATTATTGATTTGGGTGAGTGCTCATATGTCAACCTGCAAACTTAAGTACCAAAATAGTTGGAGGTACATGAACAGAGCTAACGTTCTTCATTAGTAAACTTTGCTTAAAAACTCATATCAATTCATCAAGAACTTATAAAATATAACGAAATAAACAACTATCACCTCAAAATAATTGTTGGGGGGAGGGGGGTTAGGCTCGCAGGAATGAAAATCCATGATATCAAGGTTAGATTTGGGTATGGAAGTGGGATAAAAGAGGCATAAAAATGTGTAAAAATGAGATTTCAACATCTCCCCCACACCTATCTACTTGGATTTCCTCATGCAAATGGAATCCTTCAGAATTCAAAAATTGATGCAAAATTGAAACATCTTGTGATTAGCTAGGAGAGCCCAACTGCATTAATTAGTATGCTAAGGCGTGTATCTGTCATGGCTATCCTATCACTCCTTCTTCCTTATGATGACTTCTCAAAGTCAAACATTTTATGCATCTTTTTTATAGTCTTCCTAGTTTCTGATTGGAGCTTTTCGATTTCCTCCTAGAAATTCTTGCTCTGTGTCTTCAAATTTTTGTTTTCCTTTTTTGTGTACCTATTCAAGACAAACAACCCTGTCACTTCTTCTTTCAACCTCTTAATTCTCTGATTCTTCCTTTTTAGCTTCATTTCTACTGGTTCTTTAAAAGTAGACTCTATGAATGAGATATTTGGTCCATCTTGTTCATCAAACTCACTATTAGAAGGTGTGGGAAGAACTATGCTTGGGGTTCTTAAGGTTCCAGGTTTATGTTTCTTTGTAGACTTGAGAAAATATTCAATTACCCTGTCAACAACTTTTTCTCTATCCAGAGGGATTGAAAATTGTTTATTCCCTATTGTTGCTACATCTTGTCCACCAAGTTCATCATTTATACTATTACTTGGTTTTGGTGATGGTTTTCCTAGATGGGTTCGACCCTTCACTCTTTGTTTCTTAGCAAATTTGAAAATTTCACCAATTGGTCGAATATACTCTTCATCATTGGTTGTTTTTTTGTTGCAGACTATGGATGAGTAGGAATATTTCTATCCCTCTCTTTCTTATAAAAATATCCTCCTTGCAAGGTATTTTCTATAATGACTTCAACGTTTTGTTGATTGAACCCATGTTAAACTAGGGAGTCGAACCAATTGTCATTTATCATTCATAATCAACATTCTAAATAATACATGTTGATAAAGACTTTTGTGAGGATTTCTAGAGTTTCATTTGACTTGCTTGACCATTTTAAAAAGACTTTTCCACAAAAAAATTCAACTGAATATCATATTCAAAATGAAGTAGAAACCTAATGTGGTATAAATAAATCATAGCATACCTTCCCCCACACCGATATTTTTGCATGTCCTCATGCAAAATAAATCCATCCTCGACACTTCCACAAATGTGATAGCTCCATATATGTTCAACAAATCCCTACACGAGTATCCCTTTAGACTAATCAAAATTGGTTACAGTCTTGGCACTTCACTGATTTGTTTTTTAGCCATTTTTTCTCCTTCAATGGGCATACCCATGACCTGTTCTATTGTATTTTCTTAAACTTCCATGATTGGATCACTTAATTGGGAGGCTCATCCATAAAAACCTCTTACAAACTAGAGTGCAATTCTATCGTCAAAACTATGAAACTTTGGCAAAGAAAGAGTGCCTTCAACTGTCGTAAGCATTGATTTACATGCATTGTATTATGGAAATACTTATAAAGCATGCATTTTTTTTTGGCTCGTGATGGTCACCCACCATCATTACCATAGAGAAAGAAACTATTGAAATTTTATAAGAACGACCAAATGGGAGAGTTATTGAAATCGATCATCGGTTTCAAGGGTATACATGCTTTGGTTTTGGAATGATATAGATGTAGCTCATTTGGAATCCATTTGGTGATTCCAAATGAGTTTCAATTGTCGAATCGAGAGTCAATTTTATGCAATTGTGTGGATAATTATAGAATTATCTAGGTTGTTTATATGAAAAAGGGAAAATTATACCTGCAATTGGAGGATTTAGTAGATAATCATGCAATGAGTTGTCCTTAATACATGAGGAAAAATATAGGAGTATGAATGATGTCATATGGTCGATGTGATTTAAGTTCATGGATCATCATGATAGAGGGTGGTATGGGTAATATGCCATATGGGTAAGGTAAGATGTAAGTGAAAAATAAATATAATATATAAGGTGAAAATAAAGGTAAGAAAGATTGAAAAGTAAGAAAATGATGAATGCAGTCACAATGGTTTAATGATGAGATAAATGGTAAGGGTGAGGAAAAAAGTATAAGAGAGTTGAAAAAAGAATTTCCTTGTGTTCTTAATAAACCAAAAGAGTTAAAAAAAAAAAATTACCTCAGACTTGTTCAGTCCCATACTTACAAATATGTGTGCTTAGTTTTATGCAGGAGTGTTGGGCAGTTGAGGAGACCACTACAAAATAGTACCCTGAAACTTCTTCTACTGAATTTGATGCTGGTGGTTCCTTGGACTGAAGAGGGAAGACCTACCACAACCAAAATTTTCTCAATAAATGTTAAAAACACAGCTACAGGTCTTACAATACCTACTCTAAAGTTCCTATACCAGAATAGATAAAAACCTCTAAAAAACCATCAATGCATTGGACTAAAGTATACATAAAATGCTGAGATATACTAAAATATGCAGCTCTGAATGGACTGATGAGATATGTTTTTCTGTATAAATAAAGTTCAATCTTTAGAAATGTCCAAAATTTTTGGAAATTCAAAGAACGTTGGGCTTATTTACTTATGAAAATGTTGATATCTAAACTAGAAACCAAGAGGTAATAAATGAATGTTGGTGGCTGATTTTTTCCACAGAGGAGGATGTTGCAACAAGTTTTTGAACTTGCAACAGGATTCTGAAACACGTGGATGTTGAGTACTCTAGTGTTTTTTCAATGAAGACCTGCAAATTATGGAAAAAAAGAATTGAACTTATTGATGGAATGTAGGCTGCAAACTGGAGTCAAAGGATTGTAGGTTGATTTTGGTGCAACAAGAATGTCATCCCCTTTTATTTGCACACTTTTAGAGACCACAATTTGTTGTTAGGATCAAAAACCAAATAGTATTCACTGAAACCCAATCTTGGCACAATTCTATCTATGTGAATGAATTTTTTGAAGTTGAACATAGAAAGAAATCATTGGATTACCAACCAATGATGAATTTTGTTAACCAATGTGAGACTACTCACCTTTAATGCTGATGAGAGTTGAGGTTCCTTGGTACATATTGTGAGGTACAAATAGATGATGTAAGGTCGAGTCACCTGCAAGATCTATCAATAAAGATACCCTGATGAATTCCCATTGTTGACGGTGAGGAAGCTTGTCATTGATGTATGCAAGTCCCAAGATACCATAAAAGTATTTAACTCTGACCTGGGATAATATGTTGGAGTCAATGAGGCAAATTTTTTTGAAAGGTGTGCCCTAAGGAATCCCACATCATCCAAAATGAGCACAAATATAATAATTTGAAGAGTACATGGTAGAACAAACAACTGAATGCATAATTTATTGTGATTCTTTCTCACCAGTTTCTCGGTTTTCAAGTAAAACTCATGTCCAGTTGTGTCAATAAACTTGTTTTCACAACTGGACTTATTTGTTTCTCTTTACTATTTTGTTTATTTATTTACACTATATTAATTTACTTGGAAAACAAAACATCTCATCACATGTAAGAGTATTTCCAATGCATTCATTTAGGAAACAAGATCTCAGTTAGACTCATATTCAAATTTGAAAAGTATACATCCATGATTGTCGAGATATGAGAGATCGGTTACTCTAGTAGAGATGGTGCAAAGAAATGTTGAACAGGGGAGTAGTATGGTGGCCTGATGATTGTTTGGAACCGTGTTGCAATACAACAGTTGTCTCCTTGGCCCTCTTTGGTTGTCAAGCCATAAATTTATTTCAAAAATTTATCATGAAACTCCTGGATACACAAGGGATCTAGTAACAAATATGGAGGAAATTCTTTGATCGTTGGCTCTAGTGTATATCCTCCATCTGATGTTATCCATGAGTCTTATATATGCTTGCAAGGATGATTAAGGAAGACTTCTATGTGCCCTTCTTGTGGATCGAACTCATGAATCTCCTCTTCTTCTTGAGATGCATATTCCTCCCTCGTGACAATCCTGATCTTTGAACAATGGTTTAAGAAATTCCTTCTAGTGATGAGTCCTTCTTTGCTCAACAAATTCTTGAACATTTTCAAGTTATTTCTGTTGGTCTAGAGCTCCTTCTCATAAATGGATTAGTAGTATGGGGGATATTACAACACCATAGACTAAGGAAAAGATATGAAATTAACATGAATAAAAGCACATCATTGAAATTAAATTTAACCAATTTACAATCTCTAGGTCTAACCATTAGTCAAATACATGACAAAGAAGGGTTTGGATGGACTCACCAAAGTGAATGAGTTGAGATAGAGCCCTTGCAGGAATTCAGAAGCAAGGGTGTATTTACGTCTTATCGTATTTTCCTCTACCAAATATGCAACTTAGTGAGAAAACCAAACAAAAAAATATCCTTCTACCATTTACCCTTTAACAACTCTCTGACAACGACGCCAAAAATGTTGGGTCAAATAATTGATATAATAAACCGGTTTTACTTGTCAATCTGGTTCATGCAACATGTATACATAGTATGTGAATGTAAAATATGGAAGTCTAAACTATTCTATCTTCGGAGAGGACAAGTAAACCACACTTCAAATCAATCATCTATGAAAATACAAAGAAACCATCAAACAAATCTTGTCTTGAACAACTTCACTTTGTCCACAAAATTGATAACAAGTATGGGTAGAATTCAATAGCTCTGTATGCCATGCATAGATCTTTGATTTATGCATGATCGTGTCCTTTAATATGTTCTCATCCTAATTCTCAATCAATGAATTTTTAAGTGTTCTCACAAAAATTAATTACTCAAGAGTTGATAAAGAATCTAAAAACAAAGACTAATAACAAATTCTTTCATCAAATCTCCGTCTAGGATCCAAGATGCAATATTTCACTTTAATAGGCTAAGTGTTCATCCCCTGTATGTGACATTAGATTTGACAACAAGAATCCCAGTTACTATCCACAAACTAATGAAAACAGAGTACTAGATATAACCATAAGTTTACTTCGAACCATTCCTTTTAATCAATTAGTTATAAAGATATTAAAACCCTATTCATGTATCACTGATCTTCAACTGGATTTATCAGTCCAAAGGTAAATATTATGAGAAATAAGTCTGAACTCTTGAATCCACAATCAATACACTTGATGTAATGAATAAATGGTGACACTGCACTTCTTGTATCCAGACCAATTGTCTATGCACATAAGTGACTCAACTATCATACATTGCATAGTATTAACTTTGTATCTAAAACAATAATGAAAGCTATTAAAGAACGATTACCAATCCTTTGGGATCAATGAACCTCACAAAGAGGGTATCACACATTTATTGGCCTCAAGGCTCTTATGTCATTCGATTAGTGATTGAATCGATCTTTGTAGGACTGTGTAATTGTAACTGTAAACAGAACTTTGTAACTTGGATCAACCAAAGAACTAAGCTACGATTTCAATGAGATAGTAAAACACAAAATTATAATCACTTATCCCTGAGAGAGTATAAATCTTATTATTGGTTATCTCCAGAGATAAAACTAGTCATCAATCTCAATACCATAAACTAGAAATAGAATCAAATGGTTAATTTTATGAATCATCTATAGGTTCAAAACTCATTGCAATTATGGAATCATTGATGGAACATGAGAAATTGAACACTAGAAAATAAGACATTAATGATATTAGGTATTGTTACAAAACTCAAACTATTCTAACAATAATACAAAAATAAATTTGGATCTTGGGTTGGTGGGCCCTTGACAACCAGTAAAAATCCCTTAAAAAATTATAGTATCAAAGTCAAAATAATCACAAGATATCAGAATTGGTACTTGTATTAAAAACAATGAATTATGAGATTATAGCACGCCATTCATTACATACATCAACTTGGGATGATAGCAATAATGAATCAAGGATGCTTGTAGCTCCAAGTTGATAGCTACAACGTTGTCAATTCATGGCTACTCCCCTCATTACATTACAATATGTGTATATATAAGAGAAGATCAAAGGATATATCCATTAAATTGGTAAATCATTTCTCTATTATCAGTGACAAGAATAAAATAATAGAAAAACATGTATGTCTACAACGGATCTTTGACAAAGATAAGAAAGAGATTTGATTGTTGTCTCAACTTGGGAAAAATGGGTTGCAACATAAATCTAGGCAAACCCAGATTAGGAAAACCTTGATATCTCCCTAACCATGCTAGATTACAAAAATCCTCCCTCATGTGAGCTAATTGAGACCATCTTGCACAAAACCCATGTTCTAAATTTCTCAATTTCTTCTTCGTTTTCATGAAAGTTGAATGCTTCTATTTCAACATTTTTTTACTGGAAAAACCTTAATCATGATTGGAGACCACCACGTGCGATCTAGGTGAAAACGAAAGGTCACAAACAATGTTGGCATCTAATCTTCCAAAACCCATGTGAACATTCTTGATTTGGGTGAGCGCTCATATGTCAACCTACAAATTTAGGTACCAAAACAACTGGAGGCACAAGAATGGAGCTAGCATTCTTCATTAGTAAACTTTGCTTAAAAACTCATATTAATTCATCAAGAATTAGGAAATATAATGAAATAAACAACTATCACCTCAAAATACTTGTTGGGAGGGTTTTTAGTCTTGTAGGCATGAAAATACATGATATCGAGGTTATATTTGGGTATAGAAGTGGGATAAAAGAGGTATCCAAATGTGGGAAAATGGGAGGCCAACACACTTTTCACCACAAATTTATAAACACATCGGCCATTCTATAGAGAAATATAGACCCACCTTTATAACCTAGACATTGTATGCTCCACCTCGAACTTTGCATTCGAAACCTTGACCAAATCTGACCAAGTCAGCCCAAGTGAACCTTTGTTGCTCACCTCTAGGTACATTACAATGGAGTGTTAGTGCTCCACTTTGACATGAACATTCCCTTGACCCAATCCATCCAAGTCGTCCAACTAATTCTTCATTGCTCATCTCCAAGACCATTTACAATGGAGTATCCTAATCCCTTTTAAAGGCTTCATTACATGCAATCCATGGGCTCTAAAACCACGGGATACCAAAAACATGTACCCA
>ML830718.1:32181-42533 GCA_009831015.1 Picea engelmannii | reverse complement strand
TCCCATGACCAAAACTACCCAAACTTCCCTCAAAGTCAAAGTATCTGGGAATACTGCATTTTCTCACCTATGACATAGGTCTACATGTAGGCTTTATTGGTGAAATTTTAAAAGTGGAATATGCGTGCCTCACTAGGTCTTACAATTGTATGCCCCTTTTACATGCAATAAATAATTCTACAACTCCAAAGTAAATAATTTTTTTTTTGTTTCTTTCACGGTGACTCCATCATCACCACTCTTGTTGTTGCTAGAAAATCTATTTTCAACCTAGAATTTATCATTTGTTATCTTTGCCATTAGATATATACATAGAGATTCCCTCTCTAATTGTCAATTTTTAAAAAATATATATATATTTATGTCACAAGAAAATTCAAACTCAATGAATATATATATATATATATATATATATATATCCAGACTTCCATAAAAAATAATTTTAAAAATCTCCACCCACTTAAATAATATTTAAAACAAAATATATTACTCTTTAAAAATATATATTTCTCCACAAAATATATTTTTACTTTCAAAAATCTATTCTTCCTTGTAAACAAAAAACCAAGCAGACTTAAAAAAAATATTATGAAAAACAAAATTTGTACTTGCATTGACTTCATGGGGTACCAATCTCTACACACATAATCAACCCACCTTAACATGGCTTACGGATCCAACTCACATAACAAGGTTTTCACTTACAAAAAACTTTGTGCCCTGCGATGTAAGGTCCTTCTTAGTGGTTTCTCTCTAGGAACAATGACCCATGAATAGTTTCTCTCCAAGAACATCAACCCACAAATCCAATCTCTTCTACCTCAGTGACCTACAAATCCAATCTCATCTGCCTCAGTGACCTACAAATCCAATCTTTTGTAGATTTTAACTGTGTACAATTAATTACTTCACACATTTTCTTCATAAAATAGAAAAGATACAATGGCACGTGCGCACAAACACACACACACACACACATTACACAAAGATTTTTACCCTGGAAATCCAAACCGGGAAAACCAACAACTTGTTTAGAGTTGTACCTCTCATCTTCTATTCATAATATTCATTGTTTACAATACAATAAACATATAGGATATCGCGGTATCCAAACTCCTATTGCATTGACCCAAATTATTCAACAACTCCAATTCCTTAACTGGGATTAGAAAACCATTGGCAAAAAACATGTGCTGAAAAACCACCAAAAACAGAAGCAAAAGACCGCCAAAAATGGGAAAAAAAAATTCTCGGGGGCTCCCACCCCTGAACCCCCACAACCCTCCCAGCTCCCATATCATTGTACAGTACATGGGATCAATTTTTCATAGAATATAACACTTATCCAACAATCTCCCACTTGTTGTTTTCTTTTCATACATGGGGTTACAAGATTACATAGTCAACACTTCCCATAGATCCTCTACACCAAGACAACTTCTTAGTGCTCACAGATTTTTTAAATTAATCTTCAACATTATCCAAAGTGTCCACCTTCATCAGCAACACCTTCTTATCTTCAACCATGTCTCTCATAAAGTGATATTGAACATCAATATGATTTTTCTTTTAATGATAAGATGGGTTCTTTTGCCAGGAAGATTACACTCTTACTGTTACAATCTATATTTACAGCTAGCTATACCAACCCAATACATGAACACAATCTCTATAATAATAATGCTTCCTTGCATGCATGAGTGGTTTCCATGTATTCAGCTTCTGTAGTTGAGAGTGCCACTACATACTTTCTTTTACTCGGCCAACTGATTGCTACTCCAAACAGGTTAAACACATACCCACCTGTAGATATTATACAATCCAAATCTCCATCCCAACCTGCATACACAAATCCATGTATGTCCAACACTCTATTCAATCCTAGTCTTCCTTGGTATCACAATCCATAACTGGTAGTTCCATGCAAACACCTGAAAACCCTCTTTACTTTTTTCCAATGCTCCTTCCCTGGGTTTTAAATATACCTGATCAAAACTCCCATTGCATGTGCAATTTCTAGTCTAGTACAGACCATTTCATACATCAAACTGCCAACCACACTCACATATGGAACATGGGACATGTCCTCTTCCTGTTTCTTAGGACACTAATCCAAATATAACTTTACACCCACGGGAATATGAACCTTGACTGATTTACATTCATTCATATTAAACTTTTGCAATATTGTCTCAACATATTTCCTCTGATTTAACTAGAGTTTCCTATTGTCCTAATCTCTTTTAATATCAATGCCCAAAATAAAATTTGTAGCATCAATATCTTCCATGTCAAATTTAGAGGACAACTGATTTTTCACATCCTGGATAATCTCCTTGTTGTTTCCTATCAGCAACATATCATACACATACAAGACAAAATAAATAAGATGATCACCAATTAATTTGAAATATACATAGTGATCTATTTTTGTCCTTGTGAAGCAAAGTCCCAACATATAAGTATCATAGTTTTTATACCACATCCTTCGTGATTGCTTTAACCTGTACATAGGATTTTTCAACTTGCAGACCAACTCATTCTTTCCCTTTACGACAAATCATTTTGGTTGCTTCATGTAGATTTCTTCTTCCAAATCCCCATGTAGGAATTCTATCTTCACATCCATTTGTTCTACCTCAAAATCAAACGTAGCAGTGACAGATAAAATAAATCTAATAGAAGTTAATTTGGAAACAGGAGAAAAAATCTCACCAAAGTCAATTCACTCAACCTGGGAATAACATTTTGCTACTAATCGAGCTTTGTATTTCTCCACTTTTCCTTGTGCATTCAACTTCCTTTTAAACACTCATTTGTTTCAAATGGGATTTCTTCTAGTCAAAATCTCTACTAGATGCCAAGCCTCATTCTTATCCAAGGTTTTCATTTCTTGAACCATGGTATTTTTCATAGTTTTCCATCCTATGAATCCATTTCCTCCCTAACAATTCTAGGATCATCATCAGTAATAGACAAAGAAAAAATTGAATGGAAATTGGGTGGAGTATACCTTTATGGTTGTCTTGTTTCCTTAACTAATCTCCTCAATCCTAGAATATGGGGATCTTCTTCTTCTGAGTTATGTCCTTCTATAGAGTCTGATTCATCGTCCTTCAACTCAAACTCTATTTTATAAGGTTCTTCCTTCCTTGATAGGACTTCCTATTTGAAAACATCTTTAAGTTATCTAAATACTACATCTCGGCTATACACTGCCTTATTAGTTTTTGGGTTCTAAACCATATAACATTTCAAACCATTTGTATACCCAATAAAAATACACTTTTCAATCTTTTTATATAGCTTACTCATGTTTTCCTTCGGAACGTGAACATAGGCCTCACATAAAAATACCCTAAGATGTGCAAGAGAGGGTTTCTTTCTAGTCCGTACCTCATGTGGAGTCTTGTCATCCAGTGATGATGAGGGTGATCGATTGACCATGTAACATGCAGTACCCATTGCCTCTACACAGAATTCTTGTCCTAACTCGACACCACTGAGCACGCACCTTGATTTTTCCATCGGCATCATATTCATCATTTTTGCAACTCCATTCTGCTGAGGTGTATATGGAGTAGTCTTTTGACATCCCCCAGCCCAACCGAGGGACATTACGGTGCGAAATACACTTAAAAACTAAATTTACAGCTAACTAATTTAATTATTTTATTGTTAATCGATTCCATGTAGCTTACAGCTACGAATTAAATAGATTTAACTATTGATTTGCAACCATAGAATAGATGCATCTACAACATGTTAATAATAAACATGAAATGTAGCTAAACAACTCATTACAATAACATATAAATCATTCTCATTTACACAGAGTTCATACACAGTAATAACACATGTAAATAACTCAACAACAAGATAAAACACTTATAATTAAATAAGAATTTTACAACCAGTTGCTTGGGATGGACGTTCCACCCAACCATAGATTGATTGTTCCAAATCTCAATAGTCAGTCACCACCGAACTGAGGCTAGAATCCACAAAAGAGGGTGGTATCTCACAGTCCACTCATAGCTCATAAAACTCTCAACCCAAATGATATTCTCCTACAACTATCCCTTTTTTTCCACCAACTCTCTTCCTTTTGACCTGTCCAACCCAAGGAATGTACCCCTTCACTGATCTTAGTCCCTCGGGCATCCCATTTTTTTATCAAGGTCTCTCTGGCATAGGGAGCTAGGAATGTCTTAGCTGGGAACTCAAGGGAAACTATTGCTAGGAAAACTATCAACAAACCAACACCAAACACTTCTTGTTTTAGTGCAACTCACATAGGAGTTCACTCCTCAGGCCTGAAAACCTGGCTCTTCATTTGTCTAGCTCCAATTCACTCCAATTACGCTCCATCATGCTTTATAATTCACTCTCCCTAGATGCACCAGCTTCCCCCTCTCTTTTTTCTCTCTACTCGCTTCTCATGCACCACATTCACTATTAGAAAACTTGTTGTCCCAACCCATACAAATTTCCTCCCTTTGGCTTGTATTTCCTGACTCACACTCTTCCCCAAGATGATTTTACTTAACCCCCATGTGCCCAATAACTTTTGCATGTGACCACTCATACCCACCCTCTTACATGTATTCAATGATTGGCTTTGGGAACACTCAATCAGAAATGGAAAGGTTCATATACAAATAGAAAATTTAGGAAATGGGTTGAATTAATATACATGGGTAATTATGCCCTTGGACCCCTCTTGGCCATTATCCTAGACACTCCCCCCTCTTATGGATTAATTCAGCCCCTATCTCTTTTCCATATCCCCTTAGTAGTTGGCATCACATTTTATTATTAAAACTTTGAAATCCAATTCACATATTACATCACTTTGGCAATAGCCACACATTATATCTACATAAGAATTAATTAAAATAGGGATTATAGTGGGGATGTTACATTCCCCCTCCCCTACAATTACGTGTCGTCCTTGGTGCAATCTGTGTCGATACACACACACACACACACACACACACACACACACACACACACTTAAAAATAAATTTCTGCAATTTAACAACTCTAGCAACAACTCCAACCAAAATCTCATGTTCCTCTCAACTCGTTGACCTAAGGAATGCACCTTTCATTTATCAGGGATAACCCAAGGGACATATCATCCATTTATCAGGGCTAACCCAAGGAATGAGCCATTATTTTATCAAGGTCCGCAATGCAATTGACTAGGACTCTAAGATGCGGTTTCAAAATTTTTGTTGCTCAAAATGGAGTCCTTCATTATGTTTTCTTCAAAAATATCAAAAATTTGGAGGTATTCTACCTGCATGTCTTATTCATGCTCCCATGTAGCATCTTCATGATCGTAGAAGGTCCATTGAGCCTTTACCATCCCTATGGTTTTTTTCTTGGGCACTCTTAGATTTTTAACCGAGCATGATAAAACATAATTGTGAGAGAGAAATAATACAAGAAACCATATACTTAGACACAAAATTATCTTTGAAAACCCATATAGGGAAAAACCATCCTAATAATAGATCTATTATTAACCTTGACCTAAATCAGCCAAGAAGGGCCAAGTGAGCTAGCCACCGCTCACCTCTAGGCCACTTTACAATGGAGCCTTACAAGCCTTATAAAGGTTTCTTCACATACATTCTCTGGCATACAAAACTACGGGCCATCAATACTATGGTCCCTTTGACTGAGAACTCCATCGAGTCCTTCCTGCCATGCATCGGTAAACACACCAAAATCCCTGTTTGGATTTGCAATCTTCAAGATTGGTGCACTTGTCAATATTCCCTTCAATTGTTGAAAACTTTCTTCACACTTGGAAGTCCATTCAAATCTTACTCCTTTCTTTTGCAAGGAATTTATTGGACTTGCAATCCTTGAGAACCCTTTTTTGAATCTTTGGTAATAACCAGAAAGACCCATGAATGATCTGACCTCTATCACATTCTTTGGCGTTGGCCATCCTTCAATGGCTTCTATCTTTTGAGTATCAACTTTTATCCATGTTGTTGATATTATATGCCCCAAGTAGTAAATCTTATTTTGATAAAAGATGCACTAGCTTAGCTTAGCATACAATATATGCTCTCTTAAAACTTGCAACACCATTCTTAAATGTTTCTCATGTTCCTCTTTTGATTTAGAATAGATGAGTATATCATCTAAGAACACAATCACAAACTTGTCCAGGTACTCCTTGAACACTCCATTCATTAGGCACATAAAAACCGTTAGGGCATTTGATAGCCCAAATGGCACTACCATGAATTCATAATTCTCATATATTGTTTTGAATGTTGTATTGCTCATGTGTTCTTCCTTTATCCTTACTTTATGATAGTCTGATCTTAAGTCAATATTTGAAAATATTATTTCACCTTTTAGTTGATCAAACAAATCATCAATTCTTGGAAAAGGGTACTTATTCTTTATGGTAACCTTATTAAGATGCCTAAAATCAATACACATCCTTAATGTTCCACCCTTCTTCTTCACAAAAATAATTGGGTCTCCCCAAGGTGACACACTTGGGCGTATATACCGCTTCTTCAAAAATTATTCAAGCTACATCTGCAACACTTTTAGTTCTAGTGTGTCCATTCCATAAGGTTTCTTAGAAGATGTGGCAACTCCTGGCACCAAATCAATAGATAAATCAATATCTCTTTGGTGGTAATCCTGTAATTTCTCTAAAAATATCTTCAAAATCCCTCAAGACCGGATGGTCTTCAATGCTTGCCACTTTGTCTTTGGTTGCCTCCCCCATATGGGCTACAAACATCTGGCATCTCTTTCTGAAGCTCTTCTTCAATTTCATAGTTGAGATCTCTCTAGCAACTACAACTCTTGGAATGCCTTGAATCTTGCCTTGCTTCCCTTCCTCATCAAGACATGTGATTTTCTTGTTGTAACAGTCTAGGACAACATGATTTTTTTCCAACCAATCCATGCCAATTAGACAGTCATATGAACCCAATGATATGATGTTTACATATACCTTTGTTCTAAGTCCATTCATTTCTATCGGGAAATATTTAATCAACTCATTGATTTTCTTCTTATCCCCCGTGGATAAATGAACTAACAAAGATTTCTTATGATTACTTATTTACAAGTGACATATTTCAACAATGTTAGCATTTATGTAAGTATGGCTAGCTCCATAATCAATCAAAATTTCTATGGTTTGGTTGTCAATATGTAACATCCCTCTCTGGCGCACTGAGAAAACTTATTATTTGGGACACTTGCTCGCAAGTGATCTGGACTTTTCTGATGTTAAAACATTTATACTTGATTATGATGCGTTATGATAGACGACATGATGTTTTACTATTTCATGTAGACAGGTGTTATTGACTCAGTTTTGTTGAGTGTGCAGGGTTTTGGACCTTGATGATGCAGAGGCATCAGTGGAACCCCTTGGAATCCGGATTGAGTCAGGGAGTGTGCTATATGGGTTGATTTATTTGCTGTGATATTTCATTGATTTGATGATAGGATATTGACATGTTCTGACACGATTGTTGATGATGCAGGCTGATGATAGCTTGCCGACTAGACTCACATATGGAGTAAAGGGGCCACACACAATTTCCAGAGAGGTTGAAGGAGAGGTGTGGACAGCATCCCTGCCACAGCCTACTAGCACTCCCGCTGTGGCTCGAACTGTAGGTTAAGGATTACCTAGTTCGAGAGGATCCACGATGATGTGAGGGTAGACTGCGATAGTCACTCACGATTATTCTAAGGGGTGCGCAATAAGGCGGGGGGGGCCTTATTCCTTAGAGCCCTTAGTCTCCCACAAGTTCACCTAGCGGAGTGTTGACTCCAGGGGTTATAGATGTCTACCAATCAGTCAAGTTGGCGAGTGGCACCCTTGGAGCACGTGGTGCATCCTGAAGGGCACGTCGCGCGAAAGAAACGAATGAGACGAGTGGCACCCTTGGAGCACGTAGTGCGTCCTGAAGGGCACGTCGCATTGATGATGATGAAGAAACAAACCTAGATGGCCTTAAGACATTAACGCCTTAAGAAATCCTTAAACAACTTCCCTAACCAATTGTTGCCTAGCTCAGAATCTAAGTCCTAAGCCTAAGACTTTTCTAGGGTAAAAATTTTAGTGTAACCTTAAAGAAAAAGGCCCTAACATAAAAATAAAAATTCAAACAAAAACCCACTTAAGTAATAGTTAGGTCTTCATAAAATTCTTCGGGTAAATAATGAGAGTAAGAATTAAATTAAAACTAATGGTTTTAAAATTTTGCAAAGAATAAATTATTTCCTAATTGGTGAAAGAACAAAAGATAATTAAATAAATAATAAATGAAAGGATTAATTAGCGCATTTACCTTTTTGGGTTTAAAAAAAAAAGAAAGAAAGGGAATAATAAAAATAGGGAAATGAGCCTTTTAATAAATTCAAAGAAAATAATTTTGGAGAAACGTGGGGGATGAGTGACACTTGTAAGACAGAAAATTTTTAGAGGGTTTTCATTAAAACTTAAATGAAATGTGATTTAGGGCAAGGGGGGGTCTCAAAATTCTACAAAATAAAAGTAGATGAGGAAGATGGAGGATGGGCAGTTAACATAACGTTACGCTGTCGAATTGGACTTGACTGATTGCTTGTGAGGAGTTGGGATTTTCTCAGCTTGTATTGGAGTGGTAGCTCAGCCTTGCGAGGTGAGCTGGGAAGCTAGGCATACCTTCTGGATTTGTGTGGCCCCTTTGCGGCTCGGGGGGCTAAGGGGGAAGCAGAGTACCCGTAGCGTTTGGCTGGGAGGTATCGGTGCAGTCTCTATGGTCGGAAAGCAGGAGTGGCGCGGAGCAGGAGCAGCACGAGGCATGGAGTCTTTCGCGGCAAGCGACAAGGCAATGGTATGATTTGTATTTTAGTAGATTAGAATGCATTCGGCTTACCCTGATGGATAAAATCACTTACCTCCGTCAATGGCGTGATGATGAAAAATTTTACGGCTGTTACTCACCTCTGCTAATAAAGTTATTTACCATTGTTATTTATTACAAAAATTTGAATTTGTTCTTGATGGGGAATGGTGATTGGTATGTTAAAGGACTAATCCCATTTTAATCATGGCCTTCTGAAATTTCTCCAGATATTAAGATCTGTCTGCGGTTGAATTTGAAATGATAAATCGTATTATATATTCTAGCGTCCTGGAAATTGTCCTGATTTATTTTTAATCCAAGGCGAATTTATATTTTTAGGGCCAAGGTGATTTACCCTCTGGTAATTGGCGTTTTTACCCAATCGGGCAGCCGGCAGTGACTTATCAATTTGTGTCGGTCTGGTTGTCTTGTGGATCTGATGGTTCTAAACCTGATTATCATTTTCCCTTCAACTCCTGGTAAAAAAAAAAAAGAAAAACATCAGCCACTTAAACTAGGCTTGTTGTCTTTAGGTATTGACCCTGTAGATTAGCGCACTTGAACTCAGCATATGTTCTTTGCGTTGTTGTTTATCTCAGTGCATCGACTATTTTAAAAATAAAAAATAAAAAGTAAATTTGTGTCTGGGGTTTATATCATCTTTATGGGTGTCCAAGAAAAACAAAAAAATCTCTGCAAATTGATGGCGTCCATTCTAGCGAACCTTGTCAGTGTTTTCCCTTTTTCATGATTACAACTACAGGAAGTCCTTCTTTTGCGTTGAGCACAGCCTTGCATCCTTTAACTATGGATAATAGTGAACGTCCTTCTGGTGTGCGTTCCTGTACACGCTTTCCTTAAAAACGCGTCAGAGGTTACCGACTACCTGACCCTGAGTTTCCTTTAAACCGTGTTTGAGTTTGTGGTTGTTATGACCCCGTTTGTTGACCCCGTTTGTTTTTCCTCAAACTGTGTTGATTTTGCCGTTTGTATGACCACGTTTTGCCTATATTCGTGACCGATTATGCTATTTTATGCCCAGGATTTTTCCCTTAAACGTGTTGAGTTCACTATTTAACTGACCACTGTTTTTCCATCGAGACGTGACTGAGTTTCCATGTAAATGACCACCCTGTGCTAATTAGAAGGATGAGCGCAATGTTGGTATGCCCACTACACTTGCCTTTAATTGTGGACTGTGGTTGCGTTGATTGGGCCTCGAGGTTGCCTTAATTGTTGACTGCCCTTTTAAATCTGGAGACGACCATAATTACTACAACGATGTCTTGGGTCCATTCACCGCCTTGATTGTGGACTGTGTGCCTAAAATTACATTTACCTTGCATGTATTTCTAAGAACTGTTTTCGAGATTCTGTGGCCAAAAGTTTGGTTCAATCATCGATGGACAGCTGATGTGCTTACTAATTTAATATTGCAAGTACCTTTTCCTAAATTAA
>ML830718.1:0-32147 GCA_009831015.1 Picea engelmannii | reverse complement strand
AAAACCTGCCATATCATCTTTTGTAGGGTGGGAGCTAGTTACCCTCGGACCTTTCCTTTCCTTATTCCTTAATGGTTATCTTAGACATCCTTAAGTTTAATTAGATAGAATTTTTATAAAAGGGGGATAAAATAAAAATATTTTTACAGTTAATTTGCGTAACAATTATTATTTCGTTTAAAAAGTTCAGCTGTGGTTAAATCGTAATTCAGTTTATAATTTCTATGGGTTGCAATTGAATAGTTGTATTTGATTTAAAATAAGAATTATGGTTTTACGAATTGAATAAATTTATGGTTGTAAGATTGAGTACTTTTACATAATTGTTCTTAATGAAATTTGTGAACCATTGAAAAGACCCCGGACCCTTCTGTGATTTGGTTGTGTAGTGTAGTTACTTTAAATTCAAAGATATAGAGAGGCTTATGAACGCAATGGAATCCTCAATGTTGAACAAGTCGTTTAAAGGATATATACCTGGTGTAAATTTTATTTAATAGATTTATATAGAGACGTTTCTATAGTGTAAATTGCAATAAATTTCAAGGATGTGCATAGCCTTAGTGAATGCAACGGAATCTTGGAATCATCAGTGATTGCTTTATTTATTTAATAGATAGTGCAACCTCATCATAAATGATATTTAAGTCACAATCATTATGGTTATTTAATTGCAAGGATTTTGTGATGTAAAATGGAGGTTGTTATTATTCTAGGGTAATGTCAGTGTAGTTTTATTGTACTGATAATGTACAAGATGTAAGGTGACTTTTATGTAATGGCAATATCTCTATAATGTAAGGTCACGGTAAATTATCATTGAAACATGTAATGTAATATCCTCGCCCTCGGGAAAATGCTATGTAGCCTTGATAACATAGGAATGTAAGGACCTTGTTTGTTTACAATATTGTGGTAGTATAAATGTAATGGCGAGGTTAAAACATTGTAAGGACCTTCAATTCTTTTATAATTCAACGCAAGGGTAAGGCCCTTAAACTGAGGGCAACAATTTAATTAGATTTACCTTATGCTAATGTACTCGTGGTTTAATGAAATTAAATGGAGAATTTGGCTAATGATCAATCACTGTTAAGTCATAGACATTTCCTTGTCATTAATATTAGTGGTTATTGTCCGAGTCCTTGTCTTACGCCTTCCGTAGAAGACGCGGTTGCTCTTTTGTCTATTGTTGCGCTGGGTTGTAATAAATTGTTGATTGGACTGTTGCATTGGGAGGGATGTAGACACCTCCATGTAGCCTTAGTATATAAGTCTGTGTGTGTGATTATTTTGTGTAAAGAATCCAGTGTCGTATCAAGAGTCTCGGGCCCTTTAAAGGCAGGGTTTCCACTCTTGTGACACACCTGAAGGAGATTACTAGTTTCTGCCTGAGTAGTCGACCAGGAGCCTATCTGACCTTCTCTCTCTTTGGAGCAGAGAACTAAGATTAAACGCCCTGCTTTCCTGTGCAGAAATAGTAAAATTTACTGTTATGGATTCTTCCTTATGCCTATGTCGTTTACATGCTTGCATTACTTGTTGTGTGCCTTATGTCTTCTTGTTGTGATCATCGTGGTTGCGTCTTGTCATTCGTCGGGTGGCGACGTAGGGTCAAGTGTGTCTGTTTCCTCTTTACAAGCATGCACACACCTTCGGAAAAAAAAAATTGCACCTGTTACAGAGTAGTTGCCGTAATGAAAAGGAGGTCTGTTACACAATATTACCTTCCACTTCGATCATGGGGGATTGATACTTTGTCTACTTGTTGTCCAAGGATGCATATATCCTCATCATGCTTCCTCCCATGTATTTCAATGTTTCAACCTCCTGAATGTTGTGGACAATCCTCATTATTTCTCCTTTGTGAGGGAAGTCCCTTTATAAGTGATTTCCCTCACATCCCCAACATTGAACATGTTGTTTCCTTGGGATTTTCACAAATGAATCTACATTATTTTGCTTATTTTTGGTTGTCTTGCCTTTCTAATTTACTTGTGATTTATTTCTTAAAAAGGGTGGCTTAAAACCTATCTTCCTTTGATCCTTTTTCCCTTTCATCTTGTCATTCCAAGCCTTTTGGAAAACTTCCCTTCCTTTGCTTTGCTAGTAAAGGTGTATTGCTCTCCTTATGGTTTCCTTCAAGGTATTGGGGTTATCATATTGAATCTTGTCACTATAGGAGGGTAACCCACTTAGAAACATTTGGATTTTGACTTTTTCATCCTTGATGAAGTCAACATACTTCAACAATTCAAAGAATCGCTTCTCATATTCCTCCATTGTCATGGTTCCCAACTTGAGTTCAAATAACTCTTTCATTTTTCTTTCATAATAATGCTTGGAAAAATATTTCTCTTGGAAATATCCTTTGAATTGCCTCCATGAGATCATTTTCTCATCGAGGTTCTTGGCTTGCTTAATTTGATCCCACCACATGGTTGTCTTTCCTTTCAAGTGGTAGGTTGCAATTCTAGCTTCTACCCAAGAGGGGTAATAATGCAACTGGAAATATTTCTTCATTTCCAATAGTCAGGCCTCGGCCTCTTCACCCTTCTGGTGTTCACCATTGAAATTAGGTGGCTTGATTTTCCTGATTTCACCTTACAAGATGTATGTCTCATGCCTTATTATTTTCCTCCAAACATGAGACACACTTGGGTTGCTCCCTATCCCGAAGCTTGCACGAGTTCTTCTATTGGAATTCCTTGTAGAATGATGGTTCTTTCTCATGCTTCTTGACTTCCTATCAATTCCATGATCATCCCTTTTTCTATGGGATCTAGATGTTGATACTTGTCTAGCACTAGTTGCTTACTTGGTGCCAGAATCTTTGTTAACTTGCTTGTGCTACATGTTTAAGCTCTTAAGTATCTCTTCCTGAGCCTTCATAATCCTTTCATTGTCAACTTTGTAGCTCTACACTTCTCTATGCGGCCTTCTCATAGTGAAAATCTCTTTCATGTATCTTCTTCCATTTGACTATGTCTCAACATTCCCAATGCTGACTTGAAGACCTATGATCTTTTCCTCATGGCTATAAGATACCTAGGAATCTTCCATAAAACATTTCATTAACTAGAATACATGTTGTTTCCTCATCAATTTATGAAGGACACATTGCATCAATTCACGCTATGATTCCCTAGATGCATTCATCTGTGAAATAGATTTCCAGTGGATGTACTCATGCCCCAATATGATCTTTGAGTTGGAAGTTATGGCTTCTTGAAAAAACCATTTTCACCACTTTCGATGCATTTTCTCTACTAGTGCAATTTTATTCAAATGCCAACTTCTGTCAATTGCAGAAGAAAATGTATTAGGAACTGGAGAAAATTTTGTATGAAACATAGATAAAAATAACAACGGGTAATTAACAACAACTCTCATAATTTCAATCTGACATTCCAATCAAAAACTAAAGAAATATGGAATATGCAACTTTGTCCTTTTTCACTCATTTTTCCGGACTCGGAATTTTTAGCAGAACTAGTTATCTCTCATTTTGTGCACTTCTACAAAAATTTCATAAAACCAAAGTTGTTTTTCTTAATGAGCATATAAAAATATGACCAAATAAAATTTTCCAATTTTGTGATCTAGGGTCACTTTTCCTTCTCTGAAAATCTCAAAAATACCCAAAAAGTGGCTCGTAATAGTGGATTTTGGCTTATTTCACTGTCCCCATTAAAATCCCCATAGGATTTATTTTGTTCCTTTGTGGGTTATTTATGTGTCTACTTTTTAGACTCTCCCCAAGAGTTTCGGCTTAATCTAGACTTTTGTCAACAATCTAGACCTAGATCTTTAAAAACCATTATTTTGCAATTTCTTCCAAATCCAAGCAAAATTGGACAAGGGCCATATATGGTGATTTTGTAGGCATCCTCTCTGCAGAAAAAACCCCATAATTTTCATCCCAATCCGTTGTAATTTTCTCTATTTATGACCAAAATAAGAAAATGGCTCGTGTTTTTTTTTAAACTATGGAACAATTTTGCCTATGCGCAATCTGCGTCGTCGATATTAGGTTGGAAGCAATATGAACCATTGATATACTCTCTATAGTCCATCGACGACCGATGTTTTCCTTTGGAGCGCACAATACTTCCCCAAACTCTTGATCCGACTGTCGGTCATCAGCCCAACTCCCAGACGACCAACTTGCACACAACTCCAAATCGATCGACCTAGTCATCAGTCATAGGTCTTCGACAATATTTGTTGGTGAATCGAACTCTCAATAAATTTGGTCAATTTCCGACCATCGTTCCATTGGTGATCAGCAATCCCCGATGTTTGTTGAATACACTTTCCCAAATCGATCGATTTGACCATTAGCCATCGACCACTTCTATTGGCTAACGTGGCATGACATGTGAATGTTGATGTCTCGTGACACATTATCCTGAGGTGTCAACTTGGGTGATGTGGCATGACACATGGATACTGACATGGCATGGCACATGGATGATGGTGTCATCATCCTCTTTCCCCCATCATCCATCGGCCAGTTCTCTTGAATGACCAAACACTAAATGTCAATTCAATCGATGCCCAAACATCAGCAGGTTGGTCATCCGTGACTTTTATTTCCCAATTCAAAATACTTCACCGAATTGGGCTAACATATGACCACCGTCCCATTGGCAATCGACGACTTCTCTTGATTGATTCAAACATTTCTCCAAAATCGGTCAACCCCTGAACATTGACCCATCAGCCATCAACGATGTTCATTGGCGATTGAAAATACTTCATCGGATTCGGACGACCCCTGACTATCAGCCATCAACGGTCAGAGATATCTTATGGTCGAACCAAAATCTTCTTCATTTCAGCCGATCCATCCATCGATCGTCGACGATTTCTCTTTGTGAACTTTAACACTTAGAAAAAATTCAACTTTTCTCTGATTGATCTAGACCGTCGATCTGATCCCCTTCACAACCCCCAATTTAATCTTGGTCAATGATCTCATCAACCTTTCAAATGGATGAATCCTTATGAATTTTTAAATTTATCATAGTGAATCTCGATTGTCAATCACGAGATCAAACATGATCTCAGTTGTTGATTCTCTAAACTTCCTGTAACTCTACATGCGGCCATTAAAACTCAAATTTTGACCATTCTAGATCAAATTCTGATCTGCAACTTCACCACTCTACTCCACTAGCCCTCTCAAATCATCCGAAGTCATTAAAAATCAGATTTCACTCACGAAATTGGGGATTTCTCTCTAAAATATTTGTTTTTCCCCAAACTCGTCATAGACAAACTCTGCAATGACAAATTTCATGAATTCACAACCATATTGGCCCATACAAGCCCTTTGTTTGAAACATAGATCTGATACCATAATGTGACGTCCCTCGACCCGACCGAGGACATTACGGTGCGAATACACAAAAAAACTAAATTTACAACGAACTAATTCATTTTTTTTACTATTAACCAATTTCCTATAGCTTACAGTTATGAATTAACTGATGCATCTACAACATGTTAATAATCAACATGAGATGCATCTACAACATGTTAATAATCAACATGAAATGCAGTTAAACAACTCATTACAACAACATATATATCATTCTCATTTACATAGAATTCATGCACAGTAATAACACATGCAAATAACTCAGGAACAAGATAAAACACTTATCTTTAAAAAAGAATTGTGCAACTAGCTACTTGGGATGGACATTCCACCCAACCATAGATTTATTTTTCCAAATCTCAACAACTAGTCACCCCCAAGCTAAGGATAGTAATCCACAAAAGAGGTTGGTCTCTCACAATCCACTTATAACTCATAAAACACTCAACCCAAATGATATTCTCCTACAATTATCCTGATTTTTCTACCATCTCTCTTCCTTTTTACATGTCCAACCCAATGAATGTACCCCTTCACTGATCTCAATCCCTTGGGTGTCCCATTCATTTATCAGGGTCTCTCTTACAAAGGAAACTAGGAATATCTCATCTAGGAACTCAAGGGAAATTGTTGCTAGGAAAACTATCAACAAACCAATAAAAAACACTTGTTTTTTTAGTGAAACTCACATAGGAGTTCACTCTTCAGGCCTGACAACTTGGATCTTTAGTTTTCCATCTCCAATTCGCTACAATTACGCTCCAACATTCCCTAAAATTCACTCTCCCTGGATGCACCAACTTCCCCCTCTCTTTTTTCTCTCTACTCACTTCTCATGCACCACATTCACTGTTCAAAAACACGTTGTCCCAATCCGTACAAATTTTCTCCCTTTAGCTTTCATTTCCTAACTCACACTCTTCCCCAAGCTGATTTTAATCAACCCCCATGTTCCTAATAATTGTTGGATGTGACCACTCACACCCACCCTCATACATGTATTCAATGATTGGATTTGGGAACACTCAATAAAAAATGGGAAGGTTCATATACAAATAGCAAATTTAGGAAAATGGGTTGAATTAATATACATGGGTAATTCCCCCCTTGGACCCATCTTGGCCATTATCCTAGACACTCCCCCCTCTTGTGGGTTAATTTAGTCCCCATCTCTTGTCCATGTCCCCTTAACAGCTGGCATCACATTTTATTATTAAAACATTGAAATCCAATTCACATATTACATCACTTTGGAAGTAGCCACACATAATATCTACATAAACATCAATTAAACTGGGGATTATAGTGGGGATGTTACAAGTCTTCTACCTTGCTATGCCACACTTCTTACAGAATTATCCGAATTCATTTTTGAAAAACTCTCCACCATTATTCGTCCTCATCACCTTAATTATTTTCTCTATTTGATTCTCCACAAGAGCCTTAAACTCTTTAAACCTGTCAAAGACTTCATATTTCTTCCTCGGGAAATATATCCAAGTATTCCTCGAGAATTCATATATAAATGAGATATAGTGCAAATCATTTCCCAATTATGGAATCGACACAGGTCCAAACACATCATTGTGCACCAATTGTAAAATTCCCTCTTCCCTCGTTCCACCAGAGGGGAATCTTACCAGATTTTACTTCCCATATACACAATATTCACAAAAATCAAAACACAAAGAGAGGTTAGACATACCTTCAACCATACATTTACCATGTAGTAGTCAAAATCACTTCTCTCTGATATGCCCCAATCTTTGATGCCACAACATAGACTTTTCTCCAGAGATTTTAGGAGTTTTTTTTTCTTCGGCTCCAATCTTGAGAACAATGGAACTATTACACCCATCACTAATAGTGCTTCCCTATATCTTATACATAGTTCAAATATGAACTCCCTTCAACAACACCATTTCTCCTCGAACCATCCTATAGGTTTCTTTTTCAACATTGTTTTTACCCCTTCAATGTCCATTTTTCTTACATAAATCAAATTTCTAGCCATTCTTGGGATGTACAGAACACCAGACAATGTTATAATATTTCCATCCATGAGCTTCAACTTGAATTTTCCTCGTCCTATGACATTTCTTGTTGAGTCATCACCTAGGAAAATATCACCTCCACCGTACTTTTCATATTCACAAAACCACTCCCTGTGAGGAGTCATATGGAATGATGTGCCTGATTCAACCATCCATGCCTCATAATATACATGTGTTCTTGATGAAGCCAAGTACACATCCCCTCCTTCTTCCAAGGAGAATTTTTCTTCTGTAGAAGGAGCATCTTTAGATCCCTTCCCTCTCTCAATGCTTTTGGATCTACATTGCTTCTTGCAGTTCCCTTCTTTTCCGCATCTCCAACATACCTTTACAAATTGTCCAGGAGATTTGAATCAATCCTTATATTTAGATCTCCCACTTGAGGACTTAAATCTATTTCTTTCATGGGGGCGTCCTCTTGCAAATAATGCATCTATTCTCTTTCCTTCCATGTTCTTTCATCTCATCTCCTCGGAAAGAAAGGATGAGACCACATCATCGAAACTTAAAGTAGTTGTATTACTACCTATGGCCACAACCAGACTATCCCATGAATCTGGTAAAGAGAAAAATAAACGAATACACTTATCTTCATCTGAAATTTCAACATCAATGGATAATAATTGGCTTACCACAATATTGAAGGCATTTGGATGCTCTGTCACCGAGTCTCCATCTTTCATCCTCGGGTTATACAACTTCTTCCACAGGAATAGTTTGGTTACTAGGGACTTAGACTGAAACAAAGTCCCCAACTTATCCCATAATTCCTTGGTTGTAGCTTCCCCTGACACAATCAACAATACTGAATCTGAGAGACACAACCGGATTTTTCTATTCGCCTTCTGATCCAACTTTTTCCAGTCTCCTACCGATGTTCCTGTAGGTGCAGTACCTGGATCCACAAAGATCCAATGATCTTTGTCCACCAACAAATCTTCCATCTTAAGCTTCCATGGCTTAAAAAGTTTCTCATTAAATTTCTCTATCACTATTTTCGAACTGCTCGCCATTTCTTTTCACCTAAAGAATCAATATCGCAGATATCCCACCATAACAAGGATTATCACAAAACTGAGCCAAACCCTTAACCACAAAGGCATCCCCCTAACGCCAATAATTGTTCTGATACCAAATGTAGATTTTAACCTTGTACAATTAATTATTGTAAACATATTCTTAATAAAACAGAAAAGATACAATGCCACACACACACAATACATAGATATTTTTACCCTGGAAACCCAAATCAGGAAAACTAGCAATTTGGTTAGAGCCTCACCTCTAATATTATATTCATCACGGCATCCAAACCCCTAATCCATTAACCTGGATTAGTCAACAACCTTAATTCCTTAACCGGAATTAGAAAACCATTTGCAAAACCATGTATCGAAAAACCGTAAAAAACAGACACAAAAAATGCCAAAAATGGAACAAAAAAATTCTTAGGGGCTTCTGCCCCCAAAACCTCTTTGCTCCCATATCAGTGTCCAATATATGGGATCAATTTTGCAAAGAATATAACGCACATCCAACATCTTCTCTGCCTCAGTGGTTGTTTCCTTCCTTCACTAGGGTGGTTCCCTTTTCTTCTTGCCTCAGTGGTTCTTTCCTTCCTTCACTAGGGTTGTTCTCTTCTCTTCTTAGCCTTCTTTGCTTGGCCCAACAAACCAGAAAACACTTGACTCTTCCTATGTGTGCAGAGTTTCAACCTGTTCTCTGCTCGGCCATCTCCGACCCTATATGTGGTTCTTCCTTTGCGCAATTAACCAGAAAAAACCATCTGTAAACTTCAAATCCACCTCCACAGATCGGTTCTTCCTCTTTGTGAGCCCAATGCCTCCTTCAGCTTCGCTCCGATACCACTTGTTGGTATTTAATTGCTTGAAAAAAATAATAAATCCAAGAAATATGACAAAAATGATAAATAAATAACTAAGATAACATACGAGATTTATGTGGTAAAGCCCGGTGTGTCAAGGAAACATCCATAGGGTAAGGTACCACTATCTTTATTATTTAAGGGGTAAGGTACCACTATCTTTATTATTTAAGATAGGCTTACAATCAAGATTACCCCACATCTCTCAGACTTCATAGATATACATCTATCTTAGAGTAGTTACATAGTTACAAGAACCACCATTAGTTATACAAACTTTCACTGGTTTGATAAACCATAACTACCAAATATTTACATAAATAAAGTTTAGTATTTACATTTTTTTTTAATTGATTGTTATCATATTTTAACATAAACTCCCAAATGTTACCTAGAATCCCATGTTTTAAGAGAAAGGTTTCTTTACTCTGACACCACTGGCCCAAAATCCTTTCACATAGGGAATGACCAATGCAGCCTACTATGATAAGCAAGTTGGATGAATGGTGAAGTCGATCAACCAACAAAGCATGTGTTTGGTAGCACTGGAAGAAGGAGCCTTCTAGTCTCACTTCGGTTCTCATCTTGTGGTTGGAAGCTCGAACCGATGTTTGTTGTAGAGCAAGCAACGGAGAATAAGAGTAGGAGTGGTGGCTGGTGGAGAGGCTCGTAGAAGCTTGTGGAGGATGAGCAGAAGCATCTAAGTGTATAGATACATACACAGATTGCAGTATAGTGACATCGACTGTACTGACCGTTGCAGATAGCTCATACATGTCGCGTGAGGCTCGTGTTTAGTTATAATATATTATTTTATTGATTTCCATATATCTTGTCTAATGGATGAGAAAACTTTGGGTGATTTAACCCTTGTATTTTATTATAAAATAGTTGATTTTAATGAGAAAATTTGTTAAACAATTTACATCTTTTTAATATTGTTAATTTCTTATGTGAAAACTTTGGGTGTTTTGGTCTTTGGATTTGATTATAAAATAGTTGGTTTTTAATATTGATAATTTTTTATGAGAAAATTTTGGGTAATTTAATCTTTGGATTTGATTATAAAATAGTTGGTTTTGATGTGATAATTTGTTAAAAAATTTTACATATTTTTAAGTTATTCTTTTAAACAAAAATATTCTTAAATATGTTAAGTTAAATAATATTATATATAATAAATTACTTTTTCATATTATCATAATCATAATCTATTTTTAAGGTCACGGCCAAGCCATTACACCAAATTGGTGTATGAGATCTCCTTGTTTGTGGGACAAGGGATCCCCCTCCGCTCAACGATTTGACTGGTAAAATCTACGAAAGTATACATAAATGGTTTTTCACATTTTTATTTACTAATTAACATATATTTTTTTACAATTTTATTCATTAATTAATGTAAATGATAAAAATAAAGTAATGATATAAAATAATTAATTAATGTAAATGATAAAAATAAAGTAATGATATAAAATAATCATCAACAAGGATGATATAAATAAAATATAACAAGGAATTTTGGGGAAAAAATGCTTAATTATAAACATAATCATTGTTTAATCATATTAATTTACTTTGTATAAATACAATCATATTAATTTATTTTATATTTCATATTTATAATTCACATTTCCCAAAATAATTTATTTTGTTTTGTATTTCTATATTTGTTATACATATATCTATAATTCACACTTCTCAAAATAATTTATTTTATTTTGTGTATATATATTTGTTATGCATATTTTTCAAGCGAGTTATAAATTTATTGTGATTTGTATCCTTTTTCTATGCATAATTTTCCAATCATTTATAATTTGAATATATTGTAATTTTACTTTAATTCATAATACATATTAATTTAGTAAATTAGTATGCTAAATGATCTTTTTCTGCATTGATATTATAGTAAATAGTTATAACATTGATTCACATCAATATGAATTTTGATAGACAACTAAGCATAGAATTATAAACTCAACCTACAAGAATGAAAGCATTAGTATGTAAATACTTACTTTTGTTACATAATGTAGAGTCGATGTTATTTTATATATTATATAAAGTTTTGATATTAATATGAATATGAATAGTTTTACAAATACACGTTAATTATTATTCATAAAAATGTGTTAGTTTTTTTTAATATAAAAATTGATTTAATTTATATGGTTAAATTGATTATTTGAAAAATGTCACAACATTTTTGTTATGTGGATAAGTCTTGTTATGTCCATAGTCATTCCTATTTTAGAAATAAGATAGAGAGTTTAGATTGGATAGTGGGATACATCATCCAATAATCTTTTTTTAATCATCCAATAGTCATGTCTTAGTCCAATAATTTAGTATGTTTATACAATTGACAAATAAAAAATATGTATACAATTAACACGTAATGATCTCTATCAATATTCACCATCTATAATACATACAAATATACTATTAATAATTTATTTCAATTTTATAAAAATGACCAAATTCAAAAACATATTTTAATTATTATTGATACCCCTTTAAGTTTTCATTGTTGATTTAAGGTGAAGGGAACCCTTCCAAATGGATTTCAAATTTAATTTTTTAAACAAGAAACAGTGATTATTTAATATAATCCTTATATATAGAGAGATATATATAAAACTCTAGTTATCCATAAAGCACAAGACTATCAGCATTAAATAATATTATTCTCAAACACTCTTCTTTTACCAAAAAAGAACTTTGTCGAAATCATTTGGCTGTCTTATCCTTTTGACAATATTCCATGACTCGTGTCGAAATCATGCTTCTAAGAACTTTTGGATTAATAAAAGTTTTCAATAATATATAAATAATCATCGTTATCTTATTTTTATTTTTAAATGATTTCCGTGTAGGGACAAACTTTTTATAAATTGGCAATTTTATCTGCATTAAATCGTATCGTATGTGGGAACAAACCTATGCTTCGGGAATACTAAATGGAGGAATCTCTTCTGGTCAAATATATCTATATCCTTTACTATCAATGCCAAAAATGTAAATATTCTTGTATAGAATATATATAATTTTAATTAAACAATTCCACGATAAAATGAGGAATATATATATATATATATATATATATATATATATATATATATATTCCTATCAAAAGTTCGACCGACTTAAGTTCTTTGGTCCATCGTTTTGTTTTTGGTCAAAGAACTTACGTAAAGCAATTGCGTTAAGTCGGTCGAGCATTTGATTGGAATATGTTTCGTCATTTTATTGTGGAATTTTTTAATTAAAGTTATATATATTCTATATAATAATATTTACATTTTTGGCATTGATAGTAAAGGATATCTAGATATATTTGACCAGAAGAGATTCCACCATTTAGTATTCCCAAAGCAAAGGTTTGTTCCATTTAATTTAAGTTTTTGTAACACTTAATCATTCTTGACAAATTGGGGAAAGCCATTTTAATTAAAATATCTATATTGTATTGAATCACGGATCTCAATACAAGGATCAACTGAATTTTTATTATTATTTTATTAATTAAATTATTTTATTATTATTAACAAAAGATAAAAATTTATTTGAAGATTTTTTTATTATTGTCCATAGTTGCATGGGAATTGTTTTTGGCATTTTCAATGTCTCTGAAATTTGTTTCGAAAGTTTCTAGAGCTTGGGAATTGGTTGAGAACTCTTTTGATAACTTGAGAGCTTTTTGGGAGCTTCAACATCAAAGAAATGGGAGTTTGGGAACGAGTTTCCTAAATAAATAGATTTAAACTAGAATTATATTAGATTAAAATGTAAATATATTTATTTCATTATTACAAATATATAATTTATTATAAATATTTTCATTATATTTATTCAAAATATAACTAAGACTAAAGTACAAATATTATTTCAAAAATTAATTAAGTAAAAAAACTTAATAATACTTACTTTATAGTTATGGATATGAAAAAACTTTTAAGCATGTATGTTTTCCTTCAAGCCCAAACTAAACATGAAAGTCTAATAAATCAATATCCTATCCACTAAAAGTATTTGCTCTACTTTGTAGTTGATATCAACCAACCATATCATTGACTTTTATTGTATTTTCATATTAGAAGAGTAATAGTATTTTGTTTTTTCCAATAAAAAAAGAATAATGCTTTAAATTTACAAAGATATTTAAAGTTTATATATGTAAAGTTTAATTTTAAAAAGATGTTAAAATTGTATATTTGTATTTTCAATTTTGTTTCTTATTTTCTAATGAAATATTTATGGATATTAAAGTTTCAGTATTGTGTTAAATATATTCATATAATTATTAGCACAAATTAAATTAGTAATTTCAATATTGTAGTTCTTGCAAGAGAAGAAACATTGTCCTCTATTGACCTTCAATTTTATTGAAATAAAATTTAAAATATATCAATATCTTTATACATTGTAATCTAAAGTATCATTATAATCTAAAATATTTTTTAAATTTTTTTAATATATATTATTGCTTTCCAATAAATTTAAGAAAAACTTCAACATTCTCACATTTCCAAAACTCATGCAACATAATTATTATCTTATTAACTAAATTATTTTATTATCATTAACAAAAGATAATATTCTATTTGAAGATAAAATTAAATTTGATTTGAGATTTATGAATTTGAAGATCACGCACTTTTTTTCAATGTCACCTCAACCACATTTCCGGAAGCTTTCTTGGCTAAAAAACAAACCCGATTCAACAAGAAATAGTGGTTCCCAATGATTTTGAGGAGGAAGGATTTCTTCTTTTGAATGATAACCAAAATCTAGGTTATAATTTGGATATCATTCCAAATTGGGTAAAGTAAAATTTATAAGCATTGTTATGATCTTTCAAATCCTATACAATCTTCTCTTTGGCCTTAGCTTAGCCAACTAGAAAAGAGTAATCTTTAAAAAAAAAAAAAATGGCTTTATTATGATGAGCAAACAAGGCATGCATTTATCTATTTCCTTTGCTTTAAGAAAAGTGAAATAATATTGTTTTTTCTTGGAATTATGGTTATAGCCTGTAATAAAAGGTGTATTGTTATTCATTTCCTTAATTTAGTTGTAGGGAATGAATAAGAGATACTTGGGAGAAAGAATAGTGTGACTGTGGATTTTTGATTAATTATCTTGCAACAAAAATTTCTTCACATATTTATAGAATTCTTCACATCTTTATAGATTATTTTACAAAGAAAGTTGGATTTCAAAGGAATGAGAAATCCTTGGGAAAAGTTTAGTAGGAAAATCCATGCTTAGTATATGCTTGGAAATATTAGCTTTGGAGTGGATCAACACATGAGAATTGTTCATCTTTATTGATATTTCACAAACTCTCTTATATCCTCTTTGAGAATTGTATCTGAAATCATAAATGAAAGATGAAAATTGATCGAACAAGGGGTGGCAAGTATATAAATTTGTATGTATATTTAGAGGAAAATAATATTTTAATCCTTACTTAACTCATTGTTATAAAGACAAATTTTTATATTCCTCAATTTTTTATTAATAATTGTGAAATTCCATATTTATCATACTTCAATGGAGGGATTTATGACCACTTCTACCATAGATGTGGACCCTATAATTAGTAATGAACTATATTTTGATGTTGTGAACCCATGGGGCCATTATGGAACTGAATCAAACTCAATCTTAATACATAACAGAGACATCTTTCATTCTTTAAATATCTTGTGTTTTTGTATTAACAGGTTTGACTCTAGGTGTAAGAAATTCAATTTAGTCTACATGCAAATAATGAGTTCATATCATGGAATGCTTAATAATTTATTATTGGATAATATTTGGTGTTTTCTTTCCAAATAGTATTGTGAAGCAATTGTGGCCAATGGGGGAATTAAACAAAAAATTGATGATGAAGGTGGATTGATCATATCACATCAATTCCACCATCTATGAAAAGGAATTAAAAAGGGGATTCATATATCCACCATCTATGTTTAACTTCCATTCTATGTAGAGAGAATTAGCTCATTTTCCTACCATCCATGATGATCTACCATTTTATATGGAAGGGTATAAAAGGGGATGATTCATTTCCATAACATTAGGTCATTTCCCCACCATTCTTGATGATTTTCCGGTCTTCATATTGTATGGTAGATTTCATATGGTGGGCATCTCAAGTAAGATAATTTACCTTTATATCTCTGATTTTACCATTGCATATCTCGAGCCACCTTGAATGATGGGCAATTAATATGTGGCTATATCTCCCCACCAAGATCTATGATATACATAAATTTAATAGTAAAAGGAAAATTTATACCTTTTTTCCCTACCCAAACATAAATATAGTCCTCAAACGATGTTTGCAATAATAAAGATAGCCTTGAAAAAATAATTCTAGAAAAGGGAAACACACTTGTACAAAGTTTCATCACTTTCCTACCATAAAGTCTTTGATCTTAATAGGTGCATTACCAAGATGTTTATTTGATAATGTAAATTGTGCGGTTTAATAAATTTTCTACAATATCCAAAAAAGAGTTGAAAAATCTATTAAATAAATGGGTGATTGATGATAACTAGATACCAGGCAAGAAAAAGAAAAAATGTTTGATAATTTACTACATCAGGGGATTGCATATAGGTAACAAACACATAAGAGTATCATAACTTGGTTCACATATAGTCCTTATTGAAACCATATTATATATATTGTGTGTGAATTTATGAGTTTTTTAGTGACAATTTTTCTTGATGTTCCATAATATCAACATGGTAAGATGAAGAACCAAGCACAACCATGGAAGATCGTCACAACCTTTTGCACGTGAGCTACATTGTACACCAACCTTATGATTGAGGGGAGATCAAGGTGAGATTAAGCCTATAAAAAGATAGATCCCTAAGACATTACATCCCTTTATGGATCTCCTAAAGGATAAACTTCTCAAGAGATGGATGTTGTAGGCTATTGGTCTACCATAGGGTACAAATGGAAGTATTCTTGGAATAAAGAAAGGAAACCCACCACAATTTGTTGATAGCACTTGCAAGGATAAGGATAAAGACTATTTTCTAGGTATAAATGGATCTTTCAAGTTGAGAGAGAACATTAATACCTATATATCATTCTTGTTCATTTTCTAGTTAGACAATAATGTTTCAATATGGTAGGATAACTAGGAGAATCATATGTATTTACCCATGACCATTATTGCATGGGAGATATTTGATTGAGTACTTTTCTAGGAAGTACATGTATTAGCATTACATATACCATTGGGTTCATGGATTTCAACCAAAGTGGAGTCATTCCACATTAGATTAAATTTCCACCATACATTTCCTATCATTAACTCTAATGGGCCCTTAGGCCCTTATTACATCACTATGGAGGATCTCACCATTACATCCGCTTTTAGAAAGCATTTCCTTCAACACTTACACTTATAACAATATACATCCACAAACTATGGTTCCATGTATGGGTGCTACACTCAATGCTTATAATGAATAAGTCCATGAAGTTCATCAATAATTTTAGTCTCATGTACAGGTTCTTACATTGAATCCCAACCATTGATACATGAAATCGATGAATGGTGGAGTCTTTTGTTGAAGAGGCTCACCATGGTCATATCGATCTAAATATCATTTCACTAAGATAAAAGGACCATCCCTAGTAAAAATAACATCCACATAGAAAAAAAGGGTTGGTTGTGGATCTAGAGGGAACATTGCCACTAGAGAAGATTCAAATTAAAAATTGTTTTTTTTTTTAAGTAAAAAAGGTGGTGCCTGTTATATTAACATATTCAAAGTACAAAGATAGAGGAGATGCCCGCTGTCCCGCCTAAGCAGGAAACCGAGACAGCGGGGCATCCATCTCCAAATGTCACATTGTGGTCTAGTTGACAAAATTTAGCAAAGTTTTCCTGAGCGATGTCCTGCCCGAGGGAAACCAGGACTTATGGTCGCCAGCATTAAGCTGATTATTCTATCTATTACTAAAACAGCCTGATAACTATCTATCATAAAGCTGAAAATATGGTAACAACACCAAAACATGTATGAACCTCGAAACCGAGCTGCTTGTGCTAAATCTCCATGTGCCTCAATCGAGCCAGGAAGGAGTAAGGGCGCGCACAGGTTGGGCATTGCTTCTTGGTCGAAGCTCTGGAATGTGCAGCAACAAAAATATCGAGCCGTTGCTCCATGCGCTCCAGGCGGAAAGTTTGGTCGGCCAGCTTGTCTCTGATTTCGAAGAGAAGGTCGAGGTATCCCCAGTCCGCTACTGCAGGCTGCTCCCACCAGTGGCTATCCCTGGACTCCTCATTAACAGTCTCCTTTTCTGCTTTTGCACTATACTGATGGCGCTCGTGCTCTGCTTCTGTGGTTTCCGTGGTGGGCTTAGGAGGAGCCTCCTCGATGACATAGCAAGGGGAGTAAGGTTGTTCTGCGTCGAGCTCGTTACTGGTTGGTGGTCGGGTGCTGGGCGAGCTAAGGCTCAAGCTCGGATTTTGGTTGCGCGAAGCCACGAACAGGGTGTGCCCGGGAGGGCTGGGCGGGTTGGCTTGCAGACTGACCACTTCCCTTTGCTCCTTAGGAGGTAGACGGGCCCTGTTCCTCCTTCACCTAGATACGATTGCCATCACCCTCTCGAAATACTTCTTGTGTTTGCGCCTGGACTCCGCTGCGTACCAGGCCGCACCTCGTCGCGGTGTCCCACGAATACAGGGCATGGCGGAGTTTCTGTGGAGTATTCGAAGGCTGCCTGTATTTATCCAAATGTGGTTGAGGAGCATGGTAGCTAAGTGCTGATTTTGTGCGAGAGAGACGAGAGGGAGGCTGCCTCTACTCGAATGCACTGGAGAGATGGAGGTCTGCCAGACCAAATTGCCTTTAGGTGCTGCAACCCGGGCTATATGCATTATAAACACCATAATTAACATGTCCAGGGAAATAAACGATGCCATTAATCCCTGCTCGTTAGTGCTCTGCGGGAGAGTACCTTTCACTTGCGCGAGGGGCCTCTTCGTAATGCATTTCTTGCTGCGAGTCATGTGGGTTGTATGTGTGAGGCAAGGCGAGCTGGTGGATGCATTAACGTGGCGTCCTGGCTCGGCCTACGTGGCGCTATCGCAGCCCTTGACACCCCATCCGGGGATCAAATTAAAAATTGTTAATCACAACCTGGTCATGAATTTCCTTAATGATGTTTGCTTCATATAGAAGAGTATACTTAACAAAGAGAGTATTATAGTAGTTATCTTCACATATAAAAGTTTTCCATGTACCATTCATTGCAAGCCTCCTCAAAATTACACTAGGAAAATATTTCACATGTAAATTTTTCTTCAATGACCCCAATGATGATAATTTCCTCACATATCTCGATAAAAATTTTACACATTTCTCTCTATTTTTTCAATTCTTTCATCTAGATATTTCACTAGCATTTGGATGCAATGATTTTTAAATGGTTGAAACTTACTCAATATTTCTCAAAGTTGATGTTATGACCCCAATTCAAAAACCAATGAAACTATGCAATATGATTCATACCTAGATATATAACCACAATACAAGAATTTTCCATAATGATTTTGAGACTACAACTTGAAAGAGTTGTAACTTTAGCAATACTTCTTAGATTCACTATTATAACCCCAATTCAAAAATGGCATGATCACTCTGGTTCTAATGGTACTAGTGTGCCTACAATAAGGTTCCTGGACAAAGAGAAAATTATGGTTGTGAGACCATATGTAAAATTGGTTATAATTCCCATGATGTTTTTTAGAATCTCTATTATAACCCCAATTGTGAAATGGAACCACCACTCTGCTTCAAATTGCCTTGGTGTTATTGTAATATGGTGAATAGTCCAAGAGAAAAACCCGTCACAAGTAAAGATACAAAAAAATATTAAAAAAATTGCTTCCCCTTGGCCTAAGAAAGTTCTTTGATACCATCTATTATGATCCTTAATCTTAAGATGAATCGCCAAACATATATCTATATAAATGGAAGAAATGTTTTTTTATTAAATTAAAAACCCTTAAGGTGGGGTAATATGATATATTAATAATCCTTAAGGAAGGATAAACTCCACATCTTCTCGTAAGAGAAAGATCACAATAAAAACAATTTTCATATCCCATAAGGAGGACTCCATCCTTATTTGTACTTACCTAGAAAACCTTAACCTTGACCACTAGTGGCCCTTACATTAAAGATTGGGCCATATGATATTTAGTGAATGCAAAGTACCTAATGGGGCTTATTTAATAAAAACTAACACAATGGACCCAATCCAAATTATATTAAATGTCCCACCATATATCTCATAACACTAATTCTAATTGGCCCGTAAGACCTTATTACATCATTAGGGAGGACCCCACCAAGTACGGTTGGGAGAAACCTGATGGTAGAGGAATGCAAGAGGACTTATGTTGTCACAATATGGTTTTGATGAGAAGGGGCCTTAAACCTTCTTCAATTGAATTAAAACTTTTCTACACCTTAGTAGCAAGTTCATAGACATAGGATGTGAATTTCAAAATTATGTATTTGATAAGATTAAATTGTAACCCTAAGGGACAATATAGTTGCCTAGGTTCACCGTAGTCTTGACCTTTCTCGTAGTAGACTTGACAAAACATTATCTAATCCCCACCTTTAAGATTCACTAATTGTATTTATGTTATTCCACATAATGCAAATCATTACCCTTAGAATAAGTCACAACAACCTTGATTAGAGGGACATTTTGCAGTTGGTGACATGAGTCACACACATCGGATATATCAAATTGTTGTTAAACTCTAGGAATAACATCAATATAAAGAGGTTAAAATAGCAAGTATGATATAAAGAGGTTAAAATAGCAAGTATGATAGGATACATTTCACTACATTTTTTAATACATCCTAATTTTACTAACAATTTTATTTCACCTATGGCACTACAAATTATATAGGATTGGGAGCACGTGAGCATAGTGATTTTGTAGCAATTGTTGTAGTGTGAAGCAATATATAGGTCTAATAATGAAGGATTTCTCCTTAAATCTAAGAGTACTCATAACGATGAGTGATGTATATATTAAAATTTGAGATTTTATGGTTTCATAATAGAAATTGATCATCTTTTGTTCATATACACAAGTTAGATCACTTTAAAAAGCCTTTAAATTGCTTAGAGGAAAAAGGATTTCTTGTACAAATCAAATGGATAAATAGATAAATTTCCTTATACTTCATCTCTACCATTAAAATTAATTAGTGTCTTAAGAAAGGGTACCAAATGTATGCTACTGTATTGAGTGATTGGTATGACCCTTCACTTGGTTAATACACTATTTTACTTCAATTTCTAAAGAGTTGCCAAGCCTACCACTAAGTGGGAGGTAGATTTCTCCTGTGTTAGTATATGGAGAGGAGATAGATTTCTCCTGTGTTAGTATATGGAGCATAGATTACTTACAAAGATCCTTATTAGATGACAACACCAAAAAAATTATGAGCTTCAGGTTCAATTTCAATTTCAATTTTAATAGTTTATTGATTTAAATATGATAAGGAAAAATTACATACCCATAAGGTGCACAGATTATTTTTTTTTTTTTAATAAAGGCATGTCCTTGTGATAATATAGATTATAATTAGGTTAAAAATGTAACTATCAATAATCAATATCCATTTCATAGAATTAGTGACCTATTTTGTTATTTTGTTAGCTCTCTCTTTATATTATGAAAATATAGACAAACATACAGAGGCAAAAATTACAAACGATTTATTACTACCTGCCAACTTTCTAAGAGGCCTAAATGGCAGTAATCCTGCTGACATTAGGGACTGTTTGTTTTGGTATTATCAAAGTGATTGCTAAGCTTGTGGCTAAGCTGCCTGTATCTTCGAGTAGAGAAACCCAAGAGCCTTGAAGGCTGGCTAGAAAATTTAAACAGGGAAAAACTAAAAGAAGTAACTATCATGGAATATTTTCTGGAGGAGGGATAGCGTTATCTTCAGGCACCTGGAGGCTATCATCGCCGGGTTCGTCGAAGCACATTCCTATGCTTGCTTCCCAAATGGTGAGATTTTTATTCAGTGCCTTCATTTGCAACAACTGGACCAAGCAACTGGAGAGCATTGAGAACCGCCTGTTTGTCCATGATGGCTCGACCAAGCAAAGCTTTTATATGCCAATAGAGCTCGATAGTCCGATAATACTTTGTCTCTCGTGATCTTGACGACCCTTTATCTGGAATCCATTCCAGCATCTTAGCATCAATTTCACTATCTGGAGTATCTTGCCTGGCTTGCCGAGCTTTTTCCTCCAACGTCTCCAAGGCCTCTCTAGTCGGATGGCATCTTGGTGAGTCCTCAGGAGAGGAAAATGCAAAGAGGAGTGACGACCTAGGAGAGCCTTGGAGCACTTCTTATCTTCTGTAAAGACTGATATGCCCACTTAGAGAGCTATTCTCAAAGTAAGCACATATTTTGCTAAGCTCTTTGTTGCGGAGGGGATGTATATGCGCGGTCAAAGAGCTCGGTGACAAATATAAGCTCAGAGATTGGAATTTGAGAGAGGGAAAACATCTAGAATTCGTACCTTCATCAATAAACTCAATTGAATGTTGAGGTTGCATGGTGAGCTGTAATTGGCCTTTCCGATTGAGGAAAACTGCTATTGTTGGTTGTAAGCTAGTACTATTCGAGCTGAGGCTTTCAATTCGGTGACATGTTCCTTTTTTGAGATCATTTCGATTAATTGCAGGCCTAATGAAGGTTCGTTCCATGGCTTTCTCATCGATGATTAGAGTTGGCCGAGAGAAAGTCCCTTTAATTTTGTTGACAGTCCGCATGAGGTGATGGAGGGGAGAAGTTTGTTGCTATCTAGCTTTCTTCTGTAGAGAATATGTGGTCTCTTGTTGTCACCCAAATCGGGGGAGAATTAGTTACCTATTTGAACAAATGAAAGGACTACAATATTTTCCAAAATATATCTGAAGTTGCGCTATTACTAATTGAGTATGAGAGAGGTCCAAGAAATCCTAGACTACATTTATAACTCCATTTGGACACGAGAGATTCATAGAAGTACTTACTTTTGGATTAACTAATGCACCTAATGAATAGAGTTTGAATAGAGTGTTTAGGATTACTTGTTCATGTTTATGCTACAAGAAATTATAAACAATAACAATGGAAGATCATGGGGAACATTGGGGAACATTCTAGTTTTACCATGTAGAGTGTTTAGGATTATTTGTTCATGTTTATGCTGAAAGAAATTATAAACAATAACAATGGAAGATCATGGGGAACATTCTAGTTTTATCGTATTTGAATTATAAACAATAACAATGGAAGATCATGGGGAACATTCTAGTTTTACCATATTTGCATGATCATGGAGAACATTCTAGTTTTACCATGTTTGCATGAGAAAAAATTATATGCCAAGTTGTCAAAACATTTATTCTACCAAATCTAGATTACTTACCTCAAGCACATTATTTCAAGAGAAGGAATTGAAATAGATTTAATCAAGATCAATGCCATCTTAGATTTAAATACACTAAAAAATTATTAAAAATACATAACTTTATGGGGTTTGGAAGGATATTACACAAGGTTTTTTAATGGGTTCTCTCAAATGAAAACCCTAAATAATTTTCTCCACGGAAAAGAGAAAAGCTTTGTTCTCACATATGGGTGTGATAAGGATTTTTTGAAGATGAATAAAGTGTCGACGAATGCATCTATTCTTACGGAGATAAATATGGGATGTGATGTATTATTCTATTTGGATGCCTCCGTAAAAGGGATAGGATGTGTGTCGGTGTAGGGAAATTGAGTGATTTCATATGAATCAAGGAAATTGAAGAATCACATGTCTAACTAACCCAAGCATGGTTTTAGATATGAAAATGGTAGTTCAAGATCTATAAATAAATATGGTTGGTCATAAGTTTCCAAATATATGAAAACATCTCATGAGATCCATTGGAAAGAAGCAAAAAATGATACATTGGTATATCTCAGGTATAACTCAATTTGGGATACATTGCATTTCATGGGGGAATCCTTTCTTGGTTGGTTTCACTAATTCTGATTTGAATGGCAAACTTGGTAATCAGAAGTCTACTACATGTTATGTTTTAGTCTTGGTTCTTGACCTATCACTTGTTCTTGTAAGAATAAACAAGTTCTTGCTCTTTCTTCAAAAGAAGCATATTGAGCAACAGTTAATGCAATTCAAGAATCATTCTGGCTTCAACAAATCCTTTCTAAGTTTGGGTTCTAGCAACAACATCTAGCCACACTCTAGTGTAACAATTAGAGTGTTAACAAGATCACCAAATATCTAGTTCAACATTAGTGTAGCAAACACATTGAGATACACATGCACTTGATTAGAAAGTTTTTTCAAAATCACACTCTCAAAGTGCTCTTTCCCCCCCTACAGATGATCAAGTTGCAAATATTTTCACAAAGTCTCTTACAGAAGCGAATTTTTCCAAACTTCAATCTATGTTAGGAGTTTAGGAAGTTTTCATCAAGGGGGAATAGGATTTAATGCCTCCTTCCTTCTCCTATTGTGTCACCTTTGTGAATCCTTCAATCATATCCCAAGTTGTTCTTAATGGGGGATGATAGGATATTTAGACACTTAATATTTAGTTAAAATCAAATTGGTCTAATGTGTTTTTAGGTAAATTGTGTTTCCTTAGTGTGCATTAGTATGCATTTGTAGTTATGTAACATGAAATTCATGATATTTTCTAGACATAAAGTGATCCGACAATTCACATTCTCCTCGATACTGGGTGCAATATCAACTCATGGCTTAACACCTTATTGGTCCATGATCTCTATTTGAAGACCATGGAAGTTCATTTGTTGATGATAGATAGTGAACAACTCATATGTAATTTTTTTCCTTTTTCATTAATATATTGCCTCAAGTGGTCATGTTGATTGGGGTCATTGATTGTTCCCCTCTTTTATGGTTTTAACCATGTAATACACTAGTGTAATAATATTTGATTTTTTTGTGTGAGTGGTTGCTTAAGGTGTATAACAACCTGTTTGGAAATACTTTGTTTTTTTAACACTCTACATTCAAATTGAAAATGGCCACTATACCCTTAATGTTTCCAAAATAGTCATGGACTTGGAAATATTTCCTCATCCCAGGGGGCCAAGCCTCAAATTCTTGTTTGAATTTAATTTCACCATCAATGTAAATGCGTTGACCTGCACAGAATAGATCTAGCTAAACAATTATACACACATTTGCAGAGAGAATTGAAAAACAAGAAGAAGGAGAGAAAAAGAATGGAAAGAATTATCATTAACCGTTATGAATAATGAATAATTTAGACATGATATACTCTGTATAACTCAATGAGTTCGACTTTAGGTGAACCAATTCACCATATTGGTGGTCTAGAGTGATCTGGACACACACCAACAGTTACAGGAGTGAACTGCCACCTATTCTAGTCTCTCAGGCAGTTACGGGAGTGAACTGCCACCTAGTTGAGTTAACTAATCAACTAGTCTTTAGTTAATTGACTGAACAGAAAGTAGTGAGGAGTTAAATCAAGGAATCAAGGCTAATGTGCCACTTTGGTGATGATACCAAGTCAAGGTCTAATTAGCATGGTGATGATCCCAATGTTGCATGGTGATGATCCCAATGCAACATATAAACTCAACTCAACTAGTCAAACTGAAGTGTGAACTAAAAGAGAATATTCTCCAGGTGGAATATTCTCTCCTAAAATATAGGAGACTGGATAATGACTAATTATGACTAATAAACAAATAAAAACCTTAGGAAAAATAAATACTAGGTGTGTGTGAAGTAACTCCAACACCCCCCTGAACATCACTATGGTGAAAATAAAGATTGGGTCCCGGCAACGACGCCATGTTAGGTACCCAAGTACAAAAGATACACTGAAAATAAAGTGAGGAAAGAGGGAAAAACTCATGGGAAACCCCCCCCCCTCAAGGTACAATGTATGTAAAAAGAAGAACTACATTTGCCAAGCAACTGTGTCCTTCACTCCAAGACGACCTCGCAAAGAATGGAATTTCTTCTCAATGAAGGTCTTGGTGAAAATGTCAGTCGTATGTTTTGTTGAAGGACAGAATTGTAAGTCGATAATCCCCTCGTGTATTAAGTCCCAGATGTAGTGCATGTGGATCTCGATGTGCTTCGTCTGCTGCCTCTGAACTGGATCTCTGCAGAACTTCAGAGTGCTCTGGTTGTCACACCAGATGATGATCGGCCAATGAAACTGAATGCCCAACTCAGTAAGAAAATATTGTAGCCACATAGCCTGAATGGTTATGTTAACTACCCCTATGTACTCTGTCTTGGCTGAAGATAAAGCAATGGAAGCTTGCTTCTTGCTCGACCAACATATAGGCCCAGAACCAAGACTGAGTGAGTAACCAGATGTGGACTTGCGATCAATGCTATCGCCAGCCCAATCAGAATCAGTAAACCCAATGAGATCTAATGTAGAGTCTGCTTCATAATGAATCCCAAAGTTGATGGTGCCCTATACGTATCGAAGGATACGCTTTGCAGCTTTCCAATGTAGCTCATGCGGCTCCTGCATGAACCTAGAAACTGTGACAACTGCATATGAGAGGTCTGGTCTGGAGTGTGTGAGATACAACAAGCTCCCCACTAGATGTATGTACAGTGTGTTTTCAACCAGTGGAGTCTCCCCTCCATCCTCAAGTTTGACTCTTGATAGGAAAGGATTCAGAGCAGACTTGCAGTCTATCATGTGAAATCTCTCAAGGAGATCTCATGCATACTTGGCTTGAGACAGTTTGATGTTTGATGCATCCTGACTGATCTCATGTCCAAGGAAGAATTGTAGCGGACCCATGTCCGTCATCAAAAACCTGTCATGAAGAATCCTCTTAACTGCAGCTATCGCTGAAGTCGAGCAACCAGTGATCAACAAATCATCGACATACATAACTAAAAGTAGAAGTGAATCAGTCATCCTGAGCATGTATACATTTGGGTCTGATTTACAACATACAAAGTTCTGTGACAACAGGTAGGATTCCATGTTGGCATACCATGCCCTCGGAGCCTGCTTGAGGCCATAAAGTGACTTCTTCAGTCAACAAACCAAAGATGAGTCCTACATAAATCCTTGGGGTTGCTCCATGTAGATCTCCTCAGAGAGATCACCCTGAAGAAATTCATTCTTCACGTCCATCTGATGGACTTCCCATCCCTTGTCTACTACAATGGAAAGGGCCAATCGAATGGAATCTATCTTCTCTATTGAAGTGAAGGTCTCATCATAGTCAATACCATGAACCTGTTGAAATCCTTTGGCGACAAGCCTGGCTTTGTATCTGCTAATATGTCCATCTGCATCTGACAAGTTTCCTCCCAGAAGGAAGGGGAACCAGATCCTAAGTCTGGTTCTCGAGGAGGGAGTTGTACTCCTCCTGCATGGCAGATTCCCAAAAGGGATTTCCAGCAGCCTCACCATAAGACTGTGGATATGAAGAATGAACCAAGAAAAGATGCCTGGAAGGCAATGGTTAAGTGGAAGTGAGTGCAATAAGAGGCTCCTCGAAATCAGATCGAGTCCTCCTAGTATCAGTTGGATCACCAACGAGATCCCCTGCATCCTGAAGAGTAGTCTGTGCCCACTTGAGCCTCTTCTCTGGCTCTGCAACTGCATCTGGATGCTCTGACTCTGCATCTGACTGTACTGAATCTGAATCTGAATCATCTGATTCCTCTGAATCATAACTCTCGTCTAAAGAAGAGTCATCATGTGCATGCTCATAATCTCGGACAGGTGGAAGAGTGAAGGTGTCTGCATGCGACTGTTGAGGTACAAGCAAGACACTTTCCTCGAATTGGACACTATGCTCAATGATGAGTCGGTTTGAGGAAAGATCAATAAGCCGATATCCCTTCACAATGTCGGGGTATCCAACAAAAATGCACTCAGTGCTCTGTGGATCAAGTGCCTTCCTCTTTTCAGAGGGAATCCAGGCCCATGCACATGAACCAAAAATGCGAAAGTGGGCCACTTCCGGTTTGAGGCCACTCCAAGCCTTGTAGGGGGTCTTATCCTTGACAGATCTATGAGGAGATCTGTTTTGGATGTATGTTGCACAGTTAAGTGCTTCAGCCCATAGTCTCTGTGGTAGTGACTTTGCATGCAACATGCAACATGCCATCTCCTTTAGAGATCTGTTTTTCCGCTTAGCAACTCTGTTTTGTTGTGGAGTGTAGGGAACTGCATGTTGCAACTGAATCCCTGCCTCATGGAAAAGATTATGAATCTCATGATTCACATACTCTCCCCCGTTATCAGTTCGGAGGACTTTGATATTCTTTCTGGACTGTGTCTCAACCAAAGCTTTGAAATCTTTGAGGTGTTGAAAGACCTAGGATTTTTGCCTGAAAAAGTAGATCCAAGTAAACGTGAGAAATCATCAACAAAAATGAGAAAAAACCTCACTTTTTTGATCGATGGATGCAAAAAAAGGACCCATGAGGTCACTGTGGATCAGATCTAAAGGTGCGGAAGCTTGCTAAGACTTTCCTTTGTCGAATTTCTCTTGAGGGTGTTTTCTGAGAACACATCCCTCACATACTCCCTTGGAGAAATGTATGTCTGGTAGACCATCAACTAATCTTTGCTTGCTAAGCTGTTGCATGTATTTGAAATTCAGATGTCCAAACCTTTCGTTCCATATCCTACTACTTTCATCAACATGAGTAAGCAGTAAAGCAGAATCAGGTTCAATGAATTCAGAAAATGTATACAATCTAGACTGATGATTTACCTCACCAGTAGCAACCTTGGAGTTGGTTTGCATGTCATAGATGTCCACGGCATTTGGTGTGAATACGAATTTCTTTCCGGTGCCGGAATTCGTCATTTGATACACAGAGAGAAGGTTGACAAAAAGCTTGGGAACATGCAACACATTCTCGAAGCTTCCGTTGGTGAGTTCAATCCTTCCTTTGTCAGTGACTTCGACAGAAGAGTTGTCCCCCATCAGAATAGGAGGACTTTTGCATGCATCCAAAGAAGAATAGACTACTTTTGAGGTAGCCATGTCATGTGATGCTCCTGAATCTATGATCCAAGCATTGAGAGAGGAGTTGATTGCAATCAAGGCATGGCTAGAATTGCCTTTCTTGGAATTCGGATCTTTTGGCTTCTTCTTCTTTGCACCCTCGGGAATGCGATCTCCAAGGTTGTTTTGTTGAAGTATCTGAGACATCAGATCTATTTGTTTTTTCATTCATGTGGATTCTGAATGGAATCCTTTGTGACAATACGTGCATTTCTCTCCTTTTCTTCCCTTTTCTCCTTTGGATCCGGAGGCATTGGTGAAGGGTTTTGTGTACCCTTCCTTCTTCGTATGTGCATGAGATTTATGCTTATCTTTATCTTTAGATTTCTGATATTTGTGGCTGCCATCATGCATAGTGAGTGCATGCGCCCTTGGGCCTTTGATTGCACCCATGTTGATGAGCTTGGTTTGCTCTTGTGTCAAGGATTCGATAAAGTCCTCAAGAGAAGGCATCTTCCAGGTGGATCCAGAGGTGAATCTGACAATATGGAATGTAGATACGAATACTGAGAATTCAGGACCAATCTTGGAGAGAATGGTGAGAACCATTTGTTTCTCCTCCTTCGATTTATCAACCCCGCAAGATTTGAGTTGCGACAGTAAATCCTTGAATTTTGTAAAGAAATCTTGGATATTCTCGAAGCTTTTTGGATCCAATGTGAGCAGATCCACCTCCATCAGGTGTCCCCTCATCTCATCCTATTTTCCAAAGAGCCCTTCCAAGATGGTCCAGGCTTCATTGGGAATCTTACAGGAAGATATATGAAAAAGGAGATCGGGAGAAATAATACTGCAAATTGTTCCGAGATCCTCATCCATGCGATTTAAGTACTTGGATTTTTCTATGGCTGATGTCGGCTCTATATCTGTATTCATGGTTAACTTGTACAACCCTTTGGATCGGAGATGTATGGCTATTTTCTCCTTCCATGCAAAATAGTTGTAAGGTGTAAGAATGAATTCTTTTTGGAATTCCATCTTTTCGCTGTCTTTGATCTTTTGTACCTGCAAAAAATTTTGGTGTAGCTTTTGCTTAGCACTCTGTCGGCTCTGATACCATGTAAATGTGTTGACCTACACAGAATAGATCTAGCTAAACAATGATACACACATTTGTAGAGAGAATTGAAAAAGAAGAAGAAGGAGAGAAAAATAATGGAAAGAATTCTCATTAACCATTATGAATAATGAATAATTTAGACATGATATACTCTGTATAACTCAATGAGTTTGAATTGAGGTGAACCAAGTCACCATAGTGGTGGTCTAGAGTGATCTGGACACACACCAGTAGTTACGGGAGTGAACTACCACCTATTCTAGTCTCTCAGGCAGTTACGGGAGTGAACTCACTAATCAGGAATTCCCTCACAAGCAAGATCTTTTACATGGATCCACCATGAAAACAATTGGAATTTATACTGATAACGTATTAAATTCTTTCCATATCTTGGCTCATGGTTTGATAGTACATTATATCGATTCATAGCTTCACCCAACATATCAACATTTGTTGAGGCCTTAAATAGCCCCAAATCCTCATACTTGAGGGTGGGGTAGGATGGGGTGGCGTGGGTTAGGTGTGTGTGGGGGGGGGTTCTTTTTCAATGCTTGCTTCTTGAATTAAATTTTTTGATGATTCTTTATTAATAAGTTTTTAATGCTAAAGGGATTCAAGGTTTTTCCTTTTGGGTTTTTGAATGCTAATGCATTTCCCTTTTGGGGTTTTCTTTAGGAAAACTAACATCACAATGAATTGGATTTTGATGATATTTCTCATTTTCTAGAACTCTCAAACTTAAATATTTCTATTGAAATATGGGTTGAAATCCAACATTTACATTTGAAATGTTCTTTTCCATATCAAATCAAAAGCATTAACATTAAAAAAAAAAAAATATCACCCAATAATTCATTGACCCCTTTCTAAAGTTTATCTTTTAAATGTGGCTAATGCACTCATTGTGCTCCTTTAAACTTTAATCTTCCAAATGTTCTCAATGCACTTAATAGGCCACTTCTAACATCACAATGAATTGGATTTGGATGATATTTCTCATTTTCTAGAACTCTCAAACTTAAATATTTCTATTGAAATATGGGTTGAAATCCAACATTTACATTTGAAATGTTCTTTTCCATATCAAATCAAAAATATTAACATTAAAATAAAAAGAATATCACCCAATAGTTCATTGACCCCTTTCTAAAGTTTATCTTTTAAATATGGCTAATGCACTCATTGTGCTCCTTTAAACTTTAATCTTTCAAATGTTCTCAATGCACTTAATAGGCCACTTCATGTTTCAAATGTGACCAATGCATTCATCATACCTCTTTGGAAAACTTTAGTCAACCTTTGAAACCTCCCAATGTTTTCATTAAATCTCTTTAAGTTTTCGAATAAGCACATATTTTGAAATGGCCTAACATGTCATCAACCCATTCTCAAAGATATTATTTTGAATGTGTTCAATGGCCTGCCAAGATCTTTTCAAATATATTATTTCAAAGGCCCATAATGTTTCATTGAGCATTAACAACAATTCATCGAGCGATTCTCAAAGTTTCATCTTTAAATATTACCAGCGCACTTGATGGTCTATCGAGAGCATTCCAAATACTTATTTTCAAATATGTCCAATGGTCTATTAGAGTATTTTTGAATATGTTCTTTCAAACACGCTCGATAATTCAGCATGGTTCTTTTAAACTTTCAAATGATCACTTATTTTGAATCATCCTAGTCATTTATCAAGTCTCTTTTGAAATCTTTCAAACTTGAGTGCTTACATCTTTTGGATCTGCCCAATGGTGCATTAATCCTCTTTTGAAGTTGTCAAATGAGCATATCTTTTGAAATGGTTGATAGCTCATCTAGCCATTATTAAGGTTCCATTTTTCCAATGTGCTCGACAATTCATCTAGAACCTTTCGAAGTTCTTCTTTGGAGTTGTCCCAACATCCTCTCAGGCCACCAAACATTTTTGAATGCTTTCATATTTTGAATGTCTTATATAATTCATTGGGATACTTTAAAAATGCAGATAACTCATTGGGTTATATCTAAACATTTGAATGAAACATATTTCATAATGGCTTGTTGTTTGTCGAGCCACTTTCAATTTTCTTTCTTCTCTTTTTTAGAAATTCCCTGGTAGACAATTAGGAGGTTGTCGAGGTTTCAATAACACAACTTTGATATTCCCCTATTGATATCTTTAAAAAATTTCCAGATGACTTTGCTTTCGAGCCTCTCTAGAAGATCATTCAATATGTTTTAAAAGGACTCAATGACAAAGCCAACAAGCTTATTTCAAAGATTGGTTAACAAGTAGAAAAGAGTATGATGGCTCGCTATTAAGCCTCATCTAAAATTTGATTGGCTAAGTTTGAAAAGGCCCCAATGGAAATCCATTGGTATGATTCTAAGAATCAAATGAGAAGTTTAAAACTAGGCTAATGGATTTGCATCCTAGTTCAAATGTTTTTCTTAAGTTCAAGGTATAACTGTTGGTCCCCGGTTTTGACCATGCTCTTTTCCTATATTATATACCACAAACCTCCATTCATATGCCAGTACCACCCTTTTGACCTCATTTTGACATACTTAACATCTCTCTACCATGCAAAGGGGTCACCTAAGGTATCTTTGCATTTCAAAC
>ML830716.1:39835-51471 GCA_009831015.1 Picea engelmannii | reverse complement strand
CAAGACCATATATTGCACATGCAGTGGGAGTTGTGAGCAGGTATGAACAATCCAGGTAAAGAACATTGGGAGGCAGTAAAGTGGATTCTCAAGTATTTGAGAGGTACTTCTACTCATGCATTATGTTTTGGAGGTTCAGACATTGTTCTACAGGGATATGTTGATTCATATATGGTAGGTGATAAAGATAGCAGGAGAAGCACCATAGGGTATGTTTTTATTGTAGGTGGAACAATAGTAAGTTGGATTTTGAAACTGCAAAAGATTGTTTCACTTTCAACAACATAGACAGAGTATGTTGTTGCTACAGAGGCTAGTAAAGAGATTATTTGGTTATATAGGTTTATGGAGGAATTGGCAAAGAAGCAAGAGAATAGAAGGTTGTACTTTGACAGCGAGAGTGGCATTCATCTTGCAAATAAATCAACCTTCCATTCAAAGACTAAGCATATACAACCCAGGTACCATTTCATACGATATGTCTTGGAATATGGACATTTGAAGTTGGAAAAGATACATACTAGCCAGAATCCTGCAGATATGTTAACAAAGGGAGTAATCATGGATAAACTGAGTTCCTGCTCAGTTTCAGTTGGCCTTCAAGCATGAAAGTGAAGATGAGAAATTTTTCAAGTCAAAGGTGGAGTATAGTCCAGCATGTACAAAAGCAGTGGAGTTGTTGTGATCAATCTCCAAGTGGGAGATTGTTGGTTTTGGAGCCTAATTATCTTCCTGATTCAAAGGTCTTTGTTTTCAATCGTGTTTATACCCCACGAGGAATGTACACCCCTCCACATGGGGGGGTTTCATGGGGGTCTTGCCTCCCCTTCAGGGTCCGAGGAGCTCATCCCCCTGGATGGGGGGTCTGGGGGCCAGTGAGCCCCCGGTGGGGGTTCGGGGGAAATGTCCCTCGATGGGGGTTCAGGGCCGAAGCCCCCGAAGGAAAAATTTCCTTGTAAATGTATATTGTAATTTCATAGTAGTTCTAGACCATTCATTATAAGGTCGTAGATCTAACGGTAGAAGTTGTGTTAGGATTTTTTTCCCTAGAATGCAACCCTATTTTATGAGGGAATTCTATTGTGGTTGTGTATTATCGTGAATATTGTATTCTGAGAGAGGAGATTGTGAGAGACAGAAGAGGAAGTTACACTAGGTGTGTTGTAGGTTGTATCCCTTCATTTGTTGGATAATAATAAAGGAATGACCTGGCAATTTCTATGGTGGATGTAGCCCACACTGGGTGAACCACGTATATCTATGTTTCTATTTTATTGTGTATATTTTGTGTTTTATTTCCACATTTGTTTTATTTTATTTCTCTACGATCCTGTTTTTCTAACATATTATAGGAGACAAGGGGTACAATTAAAAATAATGATCCAACCAATAATCACATTACTAATATAAAAACAACAATGTAAAGATCCAATTGCTATGGGCTTAAAATCTAGACTAAAATGAACATGAGTATATCACCCCTATCACTTGTTGGTTCATTTGGGGAAATCGAAGATTCTCCAACACCCACTAGTCCATACTTGCATAGGGGTATTGTACAAGGTTGAGGACAAGATTGTCCTCACCATCCAACATATTGAACACTGCATAACCCACTATGTAACACAGTACGATCTCATTCCCTCTCTTGGGAAACATCATACTTCATTAATGCATGCATGCAGTGGTCAATGAATATCCATGGTAACTATTAAATATAGGCCAAGGCATTGGAAACCTATCAAAAAATAAACAAAAAAGATTTGATTCATATGGGGAGACTTGCATTTCATTGGTCCTAGAGTAGTGATAAAGAAAACACTCATACATCCTCATGCTGGAATATGTAACATTTGTTTGTCCTCTAAAAACTTGGAAGTCATTGGGTGTAGTTGCTTCACCACTGGAATACTTCATCCCATATGTCAATTGATTCCATACAAGAACCCCATGCAAATTCAATATCTCAAGGAATTGGATAGAATGTTTCCCCCTCCTAGATAATCTMGTGATAAAATAAACATYCTCCAACGAGGTTGTACCACATTTATGGCCCAACCTTGAATGYCTACCGACTGTGATCCCAACAATGGATCAACTAGATCATAAAATCATTATTTCCTTTAAGGGATGTAGMTTCCTCACAAACTTGAGGTCAATCTCCATCAAGAGAGAACATGTGGCCTCYAAATTAGGGTGTTGGAATATCTMTTGCGTGCCTGGAAAGGTCGCACCACCAAATAATTTTCTTATAATCCCTTTGCTTGTGTATAATTCACATGCAAATTTCATTATCAAAATATATAAATCCAAGATCAATTTGTTCAAAAAACAACATTGATATGATTCGTTCAATATGGAATTTAAATCTAGTGCTCTAAAAAATATAAACTACATCATTGCCTCTGATATAGGTACACATAGGTGCATTTATAATAATAGCATAAAAACAAGTGCATTGATCTTGGTGCATCACAAATGATCCAAAATTAATGAGTGTGGTGTGCTTTGATATGTACAACACACTTTTATGTTTTCAATGCATGTTATCCACCTCGTTAGCATTGCATTCTAATCAACATGAGTGGACCATGGGAGAATTGTTTGTTTGGACATTGTGATGCACTGATGTGGTCAAGATGCATCGTTGACAGGGTGAAGAATAGGACACGAAAAATAGAATGGTGCATTATATTAATTCAAGCACACCATGCACAATTCTCTAGGCTCTTTTGAACTATTTTTTATGCACCAATGTAGTCTACTTGCATTGTAGATGGCATGTCCAATCAACTTAAAGGCACCAAGTAATGTAGGTCGTCTACTACTTTATCTCTCTAGTGCATTTAGGATGACCTGACACCTTATGTACAATGTGTATGGAAACATATCAAATCATGTATGTGTTACACACCTAAATGTCGCACTTAAGTGTCATAAGTGTTGTATGCACCTTACTAAGTCACGTCGCATGCACTTTATCAAGTGTTGTATGCACCTTAATAAGTGTCGCATGCCCTTTATCAAGTGTCGTATGCACCTTACTAAGTGTCACATCCACTTTATCAAGTGTCGTATGCACCTTACTAAGTGTCGAATGCACTTTATCAAGTGTCGCAAGAACGTTGTTATCACATAAAGTTACAATGGGTCAAGGGTCAAAAAACGTTTTAGTTGATGATTTTGAGTCATAGGTTTTCATTAAATTTTATGTTTCTAGACCCCTTTGCTATAGTCATTTTTCAATTTTGATGTTAATAAACTAAGGTTAGTTTTGTCTTTGGTCTAGAGTAATTGTGTTATGCCTTGCTATCATAACAAGTCAGATAAATATTTCATGAGTCACATCTTTCCATTCCTCCATCATCACCCTGACATGTCACCTCCTCCATGTTGTACTCAAACCCTTCCTTTGTCACCTTTACCCGTTAAGATGTCAAATCAATTTTGATCTGTACACTGCCAACTCACTAGGAAAGTTCACAGCGCTTTCAAAAGGTACACCATTCGTTCATTGCCATCATTACATTTATGGGGTGTGTAAACTGAAGATATCCTTTTTTTAGAGCTGTTTTTTAAACCAATATCCCAGGGATTATGTCATAAGTGCTTTTAATTGTTTTTTCCAAGTGTACAAATCATTTTTTCAGCTCAGCGTTGTGAACTGGTGCTACAGACAGGCATTACAAACTGGGCATTGTGAACTGGATGAAGAACACAAGTTGAAGGTTGGGCTACTTACAGACACCATTATGCAACCTCAAAGATACCAACTTTCAACTCAAGGCCACCATGTACTCCATGAGAATTTTCACCTTATTTGAAGGTTGGAAAAGGGCTTGTTAGTTGTTTTTCCTTTTGGGCATTGCGAACTAGTGATAGGCGTTGTGAACTATCTTATTTACTTGATGACAATTTCCCAAACCCATTTTGATGTGCTCTGAAACTTTCTCATTGAACCTTAAGTATCCATGGATTTAGGCCACCTTTCCCACCAATCCATTTCACATGTTTTTATTATCTTTCCAAAGTGTTGCAAAACCCTTACTCTGGTGTTGCGAACTTTGTGCAGCAAACCCAATGCTGTGAACCCTTTGTTCCAACACCTTCTACAAAAACCTATCTTCGGCAAGTTCACAAACTTAATTACACTCCTATCTGGTCTGCAATGTAAAATTGTTCACCTGTGAAGTCAACCTGAGTTTTGTAAAAGAATAGTGATGTGGTGAACAAGACCTGTCTTGCAACGATCTATTATGTTATCCCTTCATGATATTTTTAGTCGTATTCCCTTCATCTTCCTGAATAAAAGCTACCTTGTATTATTCCTCGAGGTCAAATGAGCTGAGAAACACAAAGGTTTTATACAGAACTAGCCTATTGGGAAAATTTATCCATTAAAACCCTAATCATTTGTTTTCCCTATTTTACCTCTAGCATCATTAACTCTTGTGGTAAGGTTTTTCTTCAAACAACATTAATCGATACTCCACAGCAAAGGAAGGCTCACAAAGAAGGGGGAATTGTGAGAATAGAGCCCTACGACATGCAACTTTTTTTTATTCCAAACACTTGATCAAGGAAGTTTTCCAAAGAGTAGGTTGCATTATTTTTTGTCACAAAATGTAGAGAGGGCACCCAGAGGTAGTTAGGGAGTTTACACTTAATTTTGATGGGACCAAAACTAAGGTTGGGATATTGGAGTTTGAGGTATCTGAATTATCCATCTCTACAGCAGCTGAGATACCTAACACTGGTGAGAGATGGTTCAAGGCCATGACCCCGAATGTTGTTTTCTCCAAGGAATTCCTCAAACCATAATACCAAGGGAACAAATTGTCAAAGGGAGTGCCCAGGAACCATATGTTGAAGGGTTTTGATAAGATGTTCAAGGTTATTCAAATATATTCCACCTGTGAAGGGAGATTTAACATGATATATCAATACCATATAAGGCTTCTGCTACACTTCACATGTAAAGATGCCACTAATATCCCTTTCTACTTGTTTAGAAGTATTGGAAAAATGTCTGACATGGTTCAAGATAAATCAAAAGAAGTTGATACAAGTGTATTCCATTCAGGCCTTATAAAGATGTTGGTAATTGAGGAATTGAGAAATAAAAGAATTGATTGGGAAGCATTCATTACATCTTCACACTTCCAGCTTAATGTTTCTCCCACTCCACAATATAAAGTGCAAAGTCCTCTTCATATTGAAAAGACGGTAGATTCATAAATGAACAAGAAAAGAAAGAGCACTAAGACTGCTAGAGATGATAAAGAAACAAAGGATCATGAAGGAGGAGGACCTTCATAGTATTCATAGAGAGAAGCTCCACCTATGCTAGATCTTAGTCCAGTAAAGGTTCCTTCAACTAAAGCTACATGTTTGAGATGAAGGAAGTTGGTGTTTCCTTCACCCAGTATAGCTGACAAGGTCAAAGTTAGGCTCTTACCAGAGTAGCAGCCAAGCAAGAGATCCCTTTGAAAAATGATGCAGTAGGAGTTTTAGCCTAGAGGAAAGGTAAATCCATAGCTACTAAAAATCTTGTTGAAATCATTGACATCACCACTCCTAAAAAAGAGAGCAATCATACTTTTAAGGGGCTCAAAAGACAGCTTAAAGAAGCAAGGGTTGAAGTTGATGAAATGAAGAAGGGGGAGTTGGTTGCAAATAAGAAGCTTAATGAACTCATGGAAATGTACCATGAAACTATTGACAAAGCCAGATTTATATCCAAAAGGTTTCGGCCCCTCCACAGGTAGATCAAAAACTTGTACAGACAGAACAAAGATTACCAGGAACAGATTAGAAAACTAAATATAGAGTTGCGACCTTTCAAAGAAGATCTAGACAAGAGAAATATGGATGTGTTAGCCAAAGTTGATACCAGAAGAAGCTCTAGAGTTAGAAAATAAAGAAGATGAATTTCCTTAAAACAATATCAATTTTGACAGGTTCATGTTTATGCATTTTTGAAATTTTTGAGGATGGTTATGCCTTATAAATCAAATTTAAGTTTGGGATGATCTCTTCAATTCATATATTATATTTCAGGTTGATTACAATAGTTGAAGCATTGAATATAGTTTTTGTGATGTTTTTGGGCATCATGAAATGCAATGAGCTGCTACAGGAAAGTTTGCAGCACTTAGCGCAACGAACTGGCTGATACAGGCTGGCGCTGTGAACTGTGTTGCGAATTCTTGTTCTGGAGGTTTTGAAGGAATAATGAGTTGCCAGATGGTTAGATTAAAGCATGAAAGTTGTCTAAGGGTTGGTTGTAAACTAGGAGGCCACCTTCCAAAGGAATATGTGCTCAAAGGGACACTTCATCAACAATAAATAAATGTTAAGGACGTTGCCAACATTAGCCTAGATTTTAGCATTTTTTGTTATTTTATATTATCCACTTGTTTCCACGCCTCTTTAAGAGCACAGAGATCCTAGGATAAGGTTTTTATTTGGATTCTAAAGTTTTCATTGACAGTTTAGACTATAAGATAGGCATAGAAAGACTGAGAAATGTTCGAATGATTGAGATGAGACTCATATTTTGATGTTGTGAATGTAACAAAGACATCTTTGATTTTATGTAATAGACCTGAGACTTTTTGGCTAACAGAAATCATCCTTTTTCCCTTATCATCTTATTTCTATCTTACTCTAATTTGCAGTCTATTGAAGGTTTCAATTGATCTATTGTATCTGTATTGCAATGAAGGATTTGTTGTGATGTTGTTTATGATTTTATCAGAGTTTCCCTTTTGATTAAAGAAGTTCTTGTTTCAGAAGGTTTTCTTCATATATCTACTAGTATTACCATAGGTAAATGGTAGATATATTTCACCTTTCTTACTGAAGTCTTTCCCCTATTCATCTTATTCTTTAAACCCAGATCTAAGTTACTCAAAACCTCATTTGCTAGTGCATTTTATCTGGAACTTACTGTGATTGACATTGTTTTACTGAGTTTTTATCCATTTTCCACCTTATCATAAAAACTTATCTTTAACCCTATTGATGGGTGTTGAGCTTACACTTTAGCAATTAAAGTGTGACTTTCAGTGATAACACACTTTATTAAGTGTCGCAACTTTATTACCAAGTGAGAAAATTTCTCATAATCTCTAGTCATTGTAGAGGAGAAAAACTCGTCATAAGAAGGCCGAAACAATGCCTTTTACCTTGATATTTTGACCATTTTAGAGGTCAACACTCCCTTGCTTATGTATATGGAGCATTGAACTCTTGTCAACACTCCCCTTCCTATGTATAAGGATTGTTTTCAATGCCCTATGCTCAATGTTGGGGGAGAGTTGAAGTGGTTAGAGGGAGTTATGGCTAGCCCACCTTATTATAAGGGTTAGTGTTATCGGGTTAATTGTTAAGTGCAGACACAAATCAATCCCCATAGCTTCACTACGAAACTAGAATAAAAACAAGACAGTACACTACTCTTTCCTTATATTTCAATTATCAAATGAGAAATGGATCTATAACATACCTTTTAAATATAGAAAATCTGACTTCGCCAATGCAATCCAAGTTCCATCGTAAGGCTTATGGAGAAATATCTACAAAGAAACACAATCCAACGAAGACAAGAATAACAGAGTCTATTTGATATGAAACTATGTATGTGATCAAGGAATCATACAATATGAACAAATAACATTCATATAGGAAAGAAAAGTATATCTGTATTAAATAATGTGGAAGAAAGATACAACCAGATGCCTTGATCTTGTCAGATTCCTTCTAACAGCTCCTTGCTTCCCACACACTTCTTGTTCCAAGGATTCTGAGACCATGGATCTGATAGCTACTCACAATCTATCTTGAAAAAGCAAAGCTCAAAGCCAATATACAAGATCCAAAAACTCCAAGCTACAAAAACCAAGCACAATCCAACTAACTTTCTCCATGAGAGATCCTCTCCTTTTATAAGCTGAAGAGGATAGGTGAGGAGGTTAGGATGATCCCACTAAATCATGAAAGTGCGTAAGATCCAAACCGTTCGGAGGCCACCTCACCATAGAAGCTTCTCCTTCTAGAAGCATCGAGAAGATGCTCATTTTTCCCACATACAGGAATTTACGTACCCTAGCTATAGAGAAGCCTGCGGAAACTCCACAACCTAGCTATAGAGAAAGGTGCGGAAAACAGGTAGAATAGGTGTGCAAGATAACTTTCCAAAGCTGCAAACAAACATAGAATCTTGAGTTAAGGAGCAGTGAAATCCTTTCGATGTTTGTTTTACGAGTCCAAAGAAAGAAAACTCATGGGTTTTTAATATTTAGAGAGTCTTAAAAACACTTAAAGAGAACTCTCTTAGTTTCTTTTTCGTAAAGTATCCTGATGAGACCGAAAAAGAGATAAATTGTTGCTCAACAGACGTGTTTTCTAATACTTTAATGAGCATGAAAATAACAAGATCACTCGGCAATCTTTTCATGTTTAGAGAGTCTGAAAAGAGCTTAAAGGGAACTCCAGGGGGTTCCTTTTTCATATAACCTTTATGAGTCTGAAAAAGTGATAAAAGTATACTCGGTTACATTCTCACGTATTTACGAGCACGAGAAAGAACAAAGACTAAGCTCGGTAACCTATTCTTATGTATTTATGAGCATGATAAAGAACAAAGACTAAGCTCGGGATTGTTTTCATTTTTACGCAAGCTTTAAAACAAAACAAAACTATGCTTGGGATAGATTTTATTTTTACTCAAGCTTAAAAACTAAACAAAACTATGCTTGGACCTGGTTTCATTTTTACACAAGCGTGAACTAGAGGAAACTATGCTTGAAGTAGGTGGTTTCATTTTTACACAAGCTTGAACCATAGCAAACTATGCTTGGACTTCCCAACACATAACACAAGGATGGTCGGTACTTAGCCCCCAGCTTAAGAAGCTAGCTTCTCAACTTCACCATGAAGTCCAGAGGCTAAAAGCATTGCCCCCCAAGCTTCGATTCATCCAACGACATAGGAGGATGAAAAGAAGCTTCAAATACTAGATGTAACAAAGTACTTGACTTAATTGAAGAGGGGGAAAAACTATTTCATTTTTTAACGAGCTTGACACAGAAACAAGAACTATGCTCATGAATCTAGGTTCAATCCTTAGACCTCTATTTCTTTTTTTTACGAGCTTGACATGGAAAAGAGAACTACACTCGTAAGCTCTATTTCATTTTTTAACGAGGTTGCTACAGAGACACGAAAAATATCCTCACAACTGGTTCCATTTTTTAACGAGCTTGAAATCAGAAAATTATGCTCAAGGCTGGTTTCGTTTTTTAATGAGATTGAAATCAAAAAACCATGCTCAAAGCTGGTTTCATTTTTTAACGAGCTTGAAATCAGAAAACCATGCTCAAAACTCTCTTCTTGATCACGGCTTCCAATAGGATAATGCTCTGGAAGGACACCATGTCAAGGGACAAAATTCGGTCATGGCTTCCAAGAGATCTTCATTGGATGGAAGAAACATACTCTGGAAATAACACATGTCAAGGGCTACGATAGGGGTAAGGAGGTTAGGTTCCAATATCCCTACCAAAGATATCGCCATGTCAACTACCAGATCCAAGTCATAAGAGACTAAGCTTACAGTGAGAGGCTCATCTTCATCGGCAAGTGAAAGCATGGGAGACAATGCCACATAATTGACCTGTGGTAGGGGTGATATCGTCTGCATATAAGAATCGTTTAGGGAGTTCATTGAGTTGATGGTTAAGTCAGGGCCAACAAACGAAAGTTGATCAATAGTCACCATTCTTCCATCGTGTTGTAAATATATCACAGGAAAAAGAGTGGACACAATAGATTTCATGGCATAGACATAATCTCGCCCAAGGAGTAAATCGAAATCCAAGGGGTCTTGGACTACCATGACATCAACAAAGACAGTTTTCTCTCCCAAAGTTATGGGAAACTGAGGAAGGATCCCTAAAGGGTGACTTGTTCTTCTGTTAAAAGCAAGCAAAGCCTGGGTAACCGACAAAAGTTGAGGATAACCCAAAGCTTTCCAAGCAAGAGAGGACAAAATACTAACGGATGAACCTTCGTTTATAAACATCTGAGGAACGTCTCGACCACAAACTTGTATTGTAATCTTGAAATGAATGTGAGAGGGAAGACGAGGTCCAGTTAGCACGCCCCAATAAAAAAGGATGGCCTCATTACTTGGAGGAGGTTCCAAGGGAGAAGGAGGAAATCCCCCTAGCATGGTAGATTCTGTATCAACAAGAAAAACATGGGCAGCATTGGGTTTACTCTCAAGTGGGAGAGTAGGATCGACCGATGACAACATCAGATCGACCACTTGGGATACATTCTCCAAAGGGATAATGGGGTCGATAGGTGGAAATGGATCGACTGCTTGGGTGACACTCTCTAATGGGAGAGTGGGATTGACTGAAGATGGGATTAGATCGACCACTTGGGTGACACTCTCTAACGGGAGAGTGGAATCGATCGAAGATGGTATCAGATCGATGACTTTGTCAACTGGTTCAACTAAGGAAGTGACTAGATTGATGACATGATCAACCGAATTGACCGATGAAAGGACTGGATTGATCATTCCATCAACTACAGGTGGGTTGAGAGTAAGCTTGTGATAAGCAACTGGAAGTTGAGGCTGAGAAACAGTCATGTCCTCTAGTAATTTTGAGGATTCATCCATACGAGGGCAAAGGTGAGTTAGATGACTCCCTTTGCATAACATACATGGGAACTCGACTCTACTTTTCTTGTTCCCAACTGTTCAGAGCCTCACGACACGGGTTGGCGAGGGTGTGTAGACCATGCTTCTATAACCTTGGATAGACCAGGGAAATCCTTAAGAATATGGCTACCCTTACAAAGAATGCAAGGGTACTTGGGCTTACGAGTTGTTTGGGTGATTTTAGCATCATCACCACTCCTAGCACGATTATCGGTAACTGGTGGTTTTCCAACATGTCCAGCAGTGGTTGGAATTTTGGACCCTTTTGTAAATTCTAACCTTGTGCAATATCTACTGCAAACAGATATTCAGAAAAGAACAGAAAATATACAATGGCAAATACAAACATTACACAGAGATTTTTACCCTGGAAACCCAAACCGAGAAAACCAACATATTCTATATTCATTCATTGTGTTACAATGTTTACAATACAAAATACATATAGGAGCCAGCGGCATCCAAAACCCTAACCCAATGACCTAGATTAGTCCAAAACCCTAATTCCTTAACCGGAAATAGAAAAACCATTGGCAAAAACCATGTGCCAAAAAACCACCTAAATACATGACACGTTTCTCGAGGCAGGTGTCATGTTTCCCGAGGCAATTTTTTTTTTTTTTCGGGGGCGTTGTCCCCGAACCCCCTTCCATGCCCAGCGCATACACTCAGACACTACTACTTGTGCAAAGAATATAACACATACCCGACATTCTCCCACTTGTTGTTTTCTTTGCATACAGGGGGTTACATGATTACATAGTCAACAATCCAGGGCAACAATGCCCATGGATCCTCTACACCAAGAGAACTTCTCAGTGCTCACAGATTTTGTTAATGAGTCTGCAACATTCTTCAAAGTGTCCACCTTCATTAGTGATACTTTCTTTTCTTCAAT
>ML830714.1:31176-41197 GCA_009831015.1 Picea engelmannii | reverse complement strand
AAGTCTCCTACAACCACATGATGTTCCTATGTCTAAGTGGGAAGTCATTTCTATGGATTTTGTTGTGGGATTTCTGCTCACATCACATAGACATAATTCCATTATTGTGATAGTTGATAAGTTAACCAAGAGTGCTCATGTTACTCCTGTTAGAGAAACTTATTATGTCACTCATATGACACACATGTTTATAAGTGAGGTCATCCATCTGCACGGGTTACCCAAGATCATTTCATATAGGGACTCTTGATTCACTTTTAGGTTTTGGACAAGTTTGCAGTGAGCATTGGGAACTCAGTTGAAGTTGAGCACATCATATCATCCTGAAACATATGGGAAAACTTAGAGAGTAAATCAGGTTATGGAAGACATGATTAGGATTTATGTTATAGATAATCAAACCCATTCAAAGAAGTACCTACCTTTGGTAGAGTTCTCCTACAATAAAAAATTTCATAGCTCCATTGGAATTCCACCCTACGAAGCTTTGTATGGAAGGCCATGCAAGACACTATGTAACATCCCCAAAAATAAATTATTTTTAAGTTTGAAATTTATTAGGAAATTATTTTCATTTAAGGTAAATTCGAAATTGGAAATTTTTTCCCATTTATGGCAATTCTGAATTTCGAATTTAGTTAATTGTAATTGATGATTATGATTGTTGGGAAGAGATATGATTTGACCCAACTAACTATTTGACTATGGCACTTGTATGAGACAAAATATTTTATAATTATTGTTGATGGACAAATGGAATGGCCATGTTAAAATCAACCGACATTGACTCCATGAGAGGGGAACATGTTGGAACTACCTCAGGGATGAATGTGACAAGTGGAGAATCAAGAATTTGGCCATTGGCATCCCCTAAAAATCAGGGATTTGGAAAGCTACGAAAATTCCCAAGGGGGAAAAAAGACCTAGAAAAAAATGGCTTTGGATATATAGCATATGGAAGGAGGCAGGACGCTGCCTAATATGCTAGAGGAAGGATAATTATCTCTTACTTTTATGAACACTGATTTTCTGAGTGTGAGGCAAGGAGAAGTTACCGAAGCAGAAGGACTATTGCTAAGGGGAGTTCTGAGTTCGCCCTCATGGATTCATGGTCAAGCTAGGGGGTGAATGGAGAAAGTGACATTGGTTATGATCCTTATGCCTTCCGTTAAATTCCAAGATACAGAGCTAAAAGAATGGACTATATTTTTGAATGGACTCTTTCACCACAATGTTAACCTTCTGGTTTTAGAATTGTATCAATTCATAGAAAACCTAAGGAACTCCTTTAAGAGCGACGAAATGAAACCCGAATACCTTTTGTGCAATTGAATGGAGCCTGCATTCGGATTTGTGCATGGTTGAAGTCCCTGCAAGGAATTACAAATTTACATTAGTATTATATAACATAAGTAATATGGAGAAAAATTTCAACAGAATGATAAATGACAGAAAGAGTTTAATTCAAAGTGGCACTTAACTCATGACTTGGAGATCTAATGTCCTTCCCTTGTCAAGTTTTGGTTGGATAGATGTCCCATGCCGAGGGGAGGATGGTCCAAGGACTTCCTGATGGGTACCCTCGCAACAATCGGGTCCCATCATTAGTGTTGGTACCAAAAGCATATAAATCAATTTCTTTATGAAATGAAATGAATAAACAATGCTAACATTTAAAAAACAAATTGCATAAATCGTGTCGTGCAAGCAGGCCGAAGGCATCATCGCAAACGTTACACACATAATAAAATTCTATACGAAATGTTGATACCAAAAACCTACCATGAATCGACTAGTTATGTTGAAGAGGGTATTTTTAATCAACGCTAAATACATATTTAACCTTCTTATTGGATTTTCCAGGCTTCAAATGGGGTATACTATCCACAGAAAACGATAATAACAGTAGGAAGCATACTTAATCCAAGAAGTTTTACAAACACAAGTATTATATGTGGTAGATCATTTCCCAAACGAACTGTTCAAAGCACAGATTTCCCATTTTCTTTGATGCCAAACAGGAATACTTTAATTCTTTGAGGAGACATTATATTCGTAAGGACCAATTAAGGGCTCGATGAAACTACAGAAGGGTGGATTCTATTTTTTTTAGGAAAAATAAAGTAATTATGCACTATACAGTGCGTACCTTCAAAATCCATACTAGAGCCTCGCGTAACCTCGTAGAAGTTCAATATCAGGCCTCAAGGCATATCAATAGAGGGACTGCAAAGAATTTGAGGGAAAATAACGAAACCCTAAGATTGAAATACACACAAAAAAACTATGCATGTGCAAATTCTTTGAATCGGAAACAAGGAGGTGGAATGTCGAGTCCTTTCAGAAATATTGAGGATGAAACAACAGAATAATCCGATTATCCAGGAGTGGCAACAATCTAGGAAGTTACAAAGAGTAACGATAATAGGGAAACAAAATGTAAAGACATAATAAGAATCACAGTACGAGGGTTTCTTCCACTGTAATGGCAGTATGAGGTTCCACTCTATTAATTATATTATAGTAACATCGTAAAATTACCAGGGAGGATGGATAATGATGCCTGCTTCCACCAAGCAACATCATCCAAGTCGACATCCTTCCCACTGAGAAAGAAGCACAGGCCCATTTTGGAGAATTGCACAAATCACAAAGAAAAAACGCTCTTAAACTTACAGGAGCTCTTTCTATACGAAGTAAATGCTGAGATTGTGAATGGATGGCCTGGCCATGTGATGGGGTAGAGTTGGCGCGATGTAACATTAAAGAAAAAAGGTTGTGTTGTTCAAAGTCATCCAACTGCTGATGGATTTCTCTCAAACTTCGAGTTCTCTGATTGTGTGGTTCAAAGAATGATTCTCTGCTAGAAGTTGAGTTATCCTGAGAATATTCAGGTTGTCTTTGTACTTGCAATCTTGGAAGAGTAGTTTGAGGTACTGGTTGTTCTGAATTTTCTGCATTTTCAGAACTTGGCAGCAATGGATTTTGACTGTCCATCTACTGATTTTCTGAATCATTCCAGAATTGATTTTCTAGAAATTTAACATCTCTGCTGAGAATTAGTTTCTTGGTGATTGGATTGTAAAGTCTGTAAGCTTTAGATGTTTCACTATATCCAGTGAAAATACATTTCTCACTTCTGTCATCAAGTTTCTTCCTTAATTCAGAAGGTATGTGAGCGTATGCTATGCATCCAAATGTCCTTAGATGCGCTACATTGATCTTTGTCCCACTCCATGCTTCTTGGGGAACTTTCATCTTTAGACTGGTGGTGGGAGATCTATTCAGGAGATAAACTGAGCATGCTATTGCTTCAGCCCAAAAAATATTTGACATACTTTTCTCTTTGAGAAGTGTTCTTGCCATATTCATTATTGTCTGATTTTTCCTTTCAGCCACTCCATTCTGTTGTGGAGTATACCTTGTTGTTGCTTGCATGATGATGCCTTGATATTTGCAGAAATTTGCAAATTCTCTGGAGTTGTATTCTCCTCCTCCATCTGACCTGAGTTCTTTGATATATTTTCCACTCTGTTTTTCAGCTTCTGCCTTGAATTCTTTGAATTTTGCAAAAGTTTCAGACTTGTGTTTGAGAAAATAGATCCATATTTTTATGCTAAAATCATCAATAAATGTTAGAAAGTAAAAGCTACCACCTATTGACTCTGTTTGCATTGGTCCACATAGGTCAGTGTGAACAAGTTCAAGATGTTGTTTGGATTGATTTGATGACCGAGGAAAACTAGTTCTCTTATGTTTTCCAAGTATGCAAGACTCACATGGGGGAATTTGCTCTTTAAAGATAGGTAGACCTTTGACCATGGAGTTTTTCTGAAGAAGACTTAGACTCTGAAATGGTAGATGTCCAAATCTTGTATGCCAAACCATTGTTTCATTCAGGTTTGATGCACTTTGTGCATATGGTTGACTCAGATTTGCAGTTCTAATGGTAAGGGGAAACATCTTATTTGGGGTTGTATGGATTTCATAAATCAACTTTCTACTTGGGTATTTGTCATATATTTTGCAAGATGCTCCCTCAAAAAGTACCTTATAGCCATGTTCAATGAGTTGTCCTACACTTAGCAAATTATGTTTCAGATCTGGAACATGATAGACATTGTATATGTCTTTCTTTACATTTTGTTTAGTAAGAATAGGAATAGTTCCTTTTCCTTGAACTTTGACTAAATAATCATTTCCAAGTGTAATATCAGATGAGATTGAAGAATCAATGCATGAAAGTAATTCTTTGTTACCTGTCATGTGATTGTTGCATCCACTATCCAGCAACCAGAGATCTTTAGGTTGTTGTTCAGTCTTGTGGCATGAGAGAAACATACCTCTTGAGGTGTCTCCCATTTGATTTGACACATGTGCTCTGCCTGAGAGCTGATTTGCTTGCTTCTTCCTGCATTCATATTCATAGTGTCCATACTTTTTGCAGTAATAACATTGTATGCTTGATTTTTCATTTGATCTTCTCCCTCTGCCTCTTTGAGGCTGGAAATTCTGATGTTGATTTTGTTGTTGATGTCTCTGACCTTGGAAATTTTGATTCGGATATTGTTGTCTGTTACCTCCACTGGAGTGAGGGTAACTGTGATTTCTCCCTCTTCCTTGGTGACCTCTGCTTCTTCCTCTACCTCTCCCTCTGCTGAAGAAGAGTTGAGTTTTGAAGGCATTGGAGATTGACTCATCTGTGACATGCAGTCTGGTCTCATGTGTCACCAGAGAACCAATTAGTTCAGCTGTTGAAAATCTTGACAGATCCTTGGATTCAAGGATTTCTATTACAACCATTTCAAATTTCTTGGGTAAACTTCTGAGGATTTTCTCAACAATTCGTTGATCAGTGATGGTTTCACCAGTCAGTCTGATATGGTTCACGATGCCCATGACTCTTGTCATGAACTGATCCACATTTTCAGACTCTGTCATTCTTAAAGTCTCGAATTGTGTCCTCAAGGTCTGCAGTTTAACTGTTTTGACCCTGTCATTTCCTTGATAGGAAGATTTAAGGATGTCCTAGGCCTGTTTGGAAGTACCAGCGCCTGTGATTTTTGAGAAAATCGAATCATCCACATAATTCTGAATCCATAATTTCGCTTTATTTTCTTTGTTCCTCAGTGTTGCCTGAGCAATTCTCTGCGCATTTTTCATGGCAGAAAGGGTGGATGGATCTGGTTCCACATATCCAAGATCCACTGGCTCCCAACACTCTTATGCTTGCAAGAACAATCTCATCCGAAGAGACCAAAACTCGTAATTCTTTCCCAGAAGAATCGAACCCTGAGTTGGTCCTAAATTGCTAGACGACACCATAAAAAAATTGCAGAAAAAATAGAGGGAAAATTTCGTATTTACCTCCGATTGCCAAAACGTCGATTTGACGATGGACGAAGGGAGCTTATTGGCCTTGAATTTTCCTTTCTCATGGTGCAATGTGACCACGTGCCTTGAGTTAAAGAGCTATGGGATTTTCTCGTTCTTTGTCTTTCAAATCGCTGAAATGCGAAATTCGCCTTTGGACAGTTCAACGGTCCAGATCTTCTTGTGATCTGATGGCCCAGATCTTATCGGGATATCGCGAATCGATGTTTCACGATTTTTGATGACGAGCTCTTCTGACTCCTCGATTCCCCGATCTCCGATTTACCGATGGCGCTGTCCTTTCGGGACTTTCCCCGAATGCTTTGATCTCTGCCACGCGTCCTTCTATATTGGACGGTCCTAAATTCTCCTCACGATTTCGAGACTTCAACTGCTCTGGACGTCTCGTCTTCAGGATCTGCGATTTTTCGAATCCCGTAATGCCGATGCACTCTCCTATCAGGATTTTTCCCAAGGCCTCGATTTCTGCCACGTGTCCCAAGAGATGGATGGCTCAATGCTTCTTCAGGGGTTTTACCGTGGAGATTCTCGATCCCTCGTTTTGACGAGATGACGTCAGCTGGGCCCTAAAACGGAGCTTTCCTCCTGTCAAGATTTTGGACTTCGCAGTTCCAAAATGCTCGTGTTTCTTGTCCTCAGGATTCGCAAAACACCGAATCCCGATGTGCCGATTGACACTCCCGATCTCGCCCACGTGTCTCCTCAAAATGGACGACTCCGATCGTTTATGGGGTTTTCTCCACAAAGAAACCCGATCACTTGTCCTCATGATTCGTGATTTACCGAATCACGATGCGCCGATGGCCCTTTCCTTTTCGGTACTTTTCCCGAGTCCTCGGATTTATGCCACGCGTCCCCTCAAGATGGATGGTCCTCGTCATTTCGCGGTTTCACGACTTGCAACTCCAAAGTTTCTATCAACTTGAAACCGCAATTGTCGAAACACCAACGAGTTCCTCGATGTCCCCCACATGTCCAAACAAATGGACGGCTGTGATCTTATCGCTATTTCGTGAATCGCGATTTCACGAGTTTTGAACTCGTGTTGTGACGGTCTTTCAAAACCACGAACTCCGATATGTCGATTTGATGGCACTTGGATCTGCTGCCACATATCCTCTGAGATGGACGGATCACAAGTCCTCTCGGGATTTCGCGATATCGCGTATCGGAGTTTTTGGAGTGCAATCACCTTTGCGCGTCCAACTCCCGATTACTGATTTTGCGATGGGATAAGATCGACGGCTCATGATCTTTCTTGATCCAACGGTCCATAATGACTCGTGATTTCACGATTCACGAATTCTCATGACATGTCTTCTAACCTTTACACCTACGAATCACGAAATGCCGAGATCTCGCCACGTGTTTCTTGATGCATGGTCCAGATGATGTCGAGACTTCGCGACTTCACAAGTCAAAAAGTTCTCCTTGGCACTGCAAAGGACTAAACCTCGTGCACTTTCTCGCTGATCCAACGGCTGTCGGGCCTCTGAGCAAGATCAAACGGCTGAAATGCTTTCGCCTTTTCCGCACTCTCTTCGTCCCTTCTGAACTGGTTTCCCGCTTCGAATCCATTCGCAGGACGAATCTTATGGCCTCAGTGGTTGTTCTTTGCACCTGAGACACGTTCTTTACTCCTGTGGAAGAAAGATTGGTGAATCTTTCAAGGATTTGAAAGAATTTCACGAGTTCTTCGTTCTCTGCTACAATCTTTGACAGATTTGAGCGATTTCCATAAATCTTTAAACGATTCTGCCTTCTGCGGGAATCTTTAGCGAATTTGAACGAATTCTTTGAGTTCTTTAGATGTTCTTCCGTTCTTCAGCTCTTCTTCGTCAATCTTTGACGATTCTTGAAATTGTTTTTGCAAGAATCTTTAAAGTTTCTTCTTTCTCGGTCTCTGCTTCCTCGTTCTTTCGAGCGTAGTATGCTCTGCAACCTATGCAAGCTTCCTACATTGATATTTTGAATGTAAGACGGTCTTCTTCCTCATGGAAGTTTCCTGCGAGGATCTTTCGAGAGTATGATGGACGGATCTCCAAGATTTTTGAAAAAGAATATGTCGCGTGCTCTCAAGATCCGTGAAGCTCTTCACTTTGAGGATCATGTTGCTCTCTAGGCTGTGTGAAGAGGCTTACTGCTGAAGCTCTGATACCATGATAAATTGTGAAGCAAAGAGAAATGCAGAGAGAAAAGAATAGAACAGTATATTTAAATGTATGAAGAAGTATTGAAGAAGTTTGTACAATGCAATGGGAGATGGCTGAGGTAAATAGGCTCAAGCAAGACAAAAATAGAAAGTACAGTTGTCCAGTACAGCTAGCAGTGTACAGTCAAACTGTTGAGGTTACATTATATTTAATAGTACATACCATGCCAATATTGAACCGAATAACATCCTTTGTTACGCAGTATCTATTGAACTGAATAACAGGATTACGCAGTATCTATAATTGTAGAGATGAAAGCCCCCCAAAAGAAAATGATTAGATAAGTAAAAACCCAATTGAAAATATTCAGATATTCTAAAAAAACGAATCGCTCTATCATGAAATGAAATTACACAATGTTTATTTTATGTGAGAAAGTAAGCAGAGAGTAATCATCGTTTAACCAATTTTAGAAAAATAATGGAAAAAATATTGATAATTGGCCAGGTCACTCTCTCTACCTGTCATAGATGCCACACATAAACAGTGGCCTGAAACCCTGAAACTCGGTCCGCTGAAACCCTAAAACCCACTCTTAATTGGAATCTTTCATGTTGAATCCACTATCTAATGGCGCTTAAAGAGTTTCCTGAAACCAGTCGCTATTGTTCAAGTCTGGCCACCACACAGATATTAATGGAAATTATCTAAGACGTTTATGAGTTACAATCAATACTAGCGGAATGTTTAATGACTACACAAATACTAATGAAAATTATCTCATCTATTTACAAGATTTACAATCCATGCAATGAAATTTATAGGCTTAGAAATTACTTTGTAGGGTCTCCAGAGACGCCCATTTTGGTGAAGAACTTTAGGTTGATGGAAGCCATGCAGCCAATCATTGTATCAAGAGAATAACCAACAAATATGAAGGTATCTATGTTGAGCTCTCAAAATATTTACTGATCGTCCGTGTTTGGCTCTTCATAAATAGGGCGTGCTCACAGCGCGTTACTATGAGACTAGTAGAAAAAACAAGTGAAGTTGAAACGTAACGGGTCTTTTAGTTTTTTAGAACCTTTAACCTAGGGATTTTAAAACTCCATATTGTGCCTCAAGATTCCAATGGTAATCTTTTTGTTTCCTTGTGTTTTTTTTAACGGTAAGATCTATTTTTATCATCTCACAGTTAACATTTAGATAAATGAATAACATGACCAACACAAAATGGTTAAGGAAAATATGTTAACATTTAGATAAATGAATAATCTAGACAACACAAGACGGTTAAGGAAACATTTAGATAAATGAATAATCTAGACAACACAAGACGGTTAAGGAAACATTTAGATAAATGAATAACATGACCAACACAAAACGATTAAGGAAAATATGTTAACATTTAGATAAATGAATAATCTATCCAACACAAGACGGTTAAGGAAAATATGTTAGAAATTGAATTCAAAATTCTCTAATATCATTAGCAATGGACTCTAATCAACATGGGGTTTGTAAATATATCCCCACTGTTGTTGCCAATGAGTAATGTTGTTGCCAGTGCAGTGGACTCTAATCAATATGGGGTTTGTAAATATATCCCCACTGTTGTTTCCAGTGAGTAATACAAAGTGTAATTTTATTTTATGATCTGCACTTTAACTTGAACTTTCTTTTTAAAGGTATGAAATTTTAGATATGAATTTTAATTTTGAAATCCAACTTTTTTATACAATTGTTCAGTTTTAATATTTTTTTAAACGCTAAATAGAAAATGAATTTAATTATATTTTATTATCCATATTAAAATTAGAATTGCATTGGTTACAGGTTTAAAACTTGAGGGGACAAAAAATCCAACCATGTTAAAGGTTGGTGTGACTCAGGCCAAGTGCGATCCCTGGGTGATTTTGAAATCTTATATGCCCATGAGTCATCCACCTCTTCCACTAATGTAAAATAGTTCTGCATTTGATAGTATTCCTATAGTTTTGTAGGTCATAAACTTTGGGTGCATTTTTTGAGCATTTCCCATGGATTTTTTGCAATTTACATGGTCTTGGAATCTTTTATAGAGTGTCTTGACAAACACATAAAGCATATAATAAACTTTGTAATGGTCCAAGAAACACCCCAAGCATGTGAAAGTTATAGCTCTAGGAAGTTGGTGTACCAACTAGGTTCCTTTGTTTCTTTAGGGTTAGGGTTTTGAATATTTATGGTTTTTTTTTATTAGGGTTTTTTTTTTTTTTTTAAATAAAAAGAGTAGATCCTGTTATATTACCAAAAAAGTGAATACAGAAGTCATCTTGACTGCCAACTGTCCTGCCTGAGCAGGAAACCAGGGCAGTTGGACAGTCTGTCTATGTGCCACGTTATACAGAGGATTGCCCTGCCCGAGGGAAACCAGGGCTGTAAAATTATGCAAGTTTGAGACATGAACCATAGGAAAACTAGAGAGGCAAAAC
>ML830714.1:10041-30622 GCA_009831015.1 Picea engelmannii | reverse complement strand
AGGGCGCGTCGTAGGTGGTCGCTGTGCGTGAGCCATGGGCATTTAGTGCTCGGTGGGAGTTCGTCGGTCGATGCCATGAATTGGCGTCCCGACTGGCGTCCACGTGTTTTCCGGTTGAGCGCGTGTCACCCCATCCGGGGGTTTTTTTATTAGGGTTTTAATCTTTATGTTAAGAAGCATTTTCAGCCTCTTGTGATGATATTCTTGCTAATGGACATTTAAACACATGTCTCTTAAGAAATAATCTACTAGTTTCTATTTCTTTGCATATTGCAATGTTTTTTTTATTTCATTCCTAATAGATTTGGAGTTTCATTGTTGTTCACTCTGTTACAATTTTTTGTGGTTCAATGTACATTTCTATGTTCATTTTACTCTCCATATAATTTATGACCATCTAACAACATTTACTACAATCTCTTAACCTCTCTTATTTCATTTTCGTAATAAAAGGAAGTAAAAACTACCCATCCATGAGAACAAAATTAATCAATTTTTTAGTAGCGAAAAGTTGAATTCTTATGATTGCATTTAGTGCATATGCCTCAAAAACACGCACGCTGATGGAGTTTGTTGGTATTATAACAACTCAACATAATAGATTTCCAAAAATATGGCTAGCAATTTGATTAGAAACAACTCAACTCAACCTTTTTGTTCCCTCCACTAAAACTAATTCAACCACCCAAACTTGATATTTATTTTTTAGGCATGTTTTGTCTTGATATTGCTTACTTCTTAATATTATTTTCTATTGTGATTTGTGTTTTCTAAGCACATTCTAGAAACTTTTCTCACAAAAACGTTGTGGCAATTTTTAGGCTACAAAATTAACTTCTCTACTTTTTTCACCCTAAAATGGATGGCCAAAATAAGGTAGTGAATCATGGCCTTGTCCATGCACTCTACTTGCACTACACTCAAAATAAATAGCATGGAAACTATCTGCATGTACTCCATCATAGCTACAATTTCTATATCAGTCATGTTCTATTGCGTTTTCACTCTTTCAGACATGTTATTGGTCTAGTCCTCTCACCCCATATGAACTTCTTATAGATCTCTAGCCTCTCTCTTATTCCCACCAATAGAAAGAACAATATATTTCCTCCTCTTTTGTCTAGAAGTTGACCTATATTCAAGATAAAGTAATAAAAACATTCCAAACATACCACTAATGCTATACTGATATTCAATATTTCCATCAAGTTCCCATGCACTTCCATATTGAGGACCATGTTTGGTTTTAGTTGGGTAAAATGCATTTTAAAGGAAAGCACCATAAGAAGAAGAAGCCTCTCAAGTATGTCCCATATCCTATTCTCTATCAAGTCAATGAGAATTCTTATCAACTGCATTTGAATTCCCATATTGTCATTCATAATGTGATGAATGCAATTAACTTAAAACTCTATGGACGTCCCTTGATAGAAGTAGAAGTTCATATCACTCATCACGTAGATATTATTATAGATTTCTAATAGCCACTTATTGAAGACACATTATTTGATGTTTTCACTTTCTCAACTAGGAACCTTCAACATCATTCCTATCTAGTTGGGTGCCAAGGATAGATACCTACTCAGGAAATTGATGCTAAAACCTAAGAAAATAATTTTCATCTATTGTATACTCATGGGAGACATCCCTATGGATAATATATTTTCTTACTTGGGCGTATAGAACCAAAATTTTACATAATTTGGGAGAGAATAAACCCTTAATCAATATCCTCCATTTTTTCTCATTAGACAAACCTTCATGGGTGATTAAGGGGTTTTTCCCCTGTGATCGTGGGTCGTAATCACAACAGAGCAAGACCAATGTTTTTCCATATGTCGGATCCATCATTCTTCATATCTCAAGAAGTTTGGAGGGAACTTCAGAGTTTGGAGATATATAAGGATATCCCCATACCATGGATCAGACGAAGAGATGACAAAAATGTGCTCATATGGAAATGAGTTCGTCCTCGTTCTCTACCAGAAACTCTGACATCAACTCAGTGAATACTAAAGACTTATTAGATTTCACAGACACAAATTCCAAATCTAATTCATGAAGGACAACAATCCACTTTTTATACTTACTTCCAATAATTATCTTAGTTAAAACATATTGAAATGGATTGACCACGACGATGACGGTTATATTTCGCAATAAAATGTAATGTCAGAGTCGTAGGACGACATGAAAAGATACAAGTGCCAGTTTATATACATGTGAATATCTAAGTTCAGGACCTATGAGATCACGAATCATGTAATAGATGACATTCTCTTGGAGCTCATCATCCTCCTAAACTAGAACCATGCCAATCGAAGACTTGACTATTGCCAAATATAACAAGTAGTCTCGATTGTAATTAGGGGGACTCAACAAAGGAGTCCAACCCAACACTTTATTCAAAGCATCAAAATTACGTTGTGAGGCTTCATCCCAATAGAATGGGACCCCTTTATTCAAAAGGTGCATGAATCCCTTTGTTATATTAGCATATTTTAGAACAAAATGCCTGAGTAAATTCTCCTTTCCTTGTAGGATCTGAAGTTGTATGAATGTACACGGGTGAGGAAACTAAGTTATTTACTCAAACTTCAAAGGGTTAACCATCATCCATTTTGTCAAAATGATGAATCCCAAAAGACAACCAAAGGTCATAGAAAAAAATACACTTGTGTGGATTCAATTAGATACTATAGAAATGACATTGTTCGAAAACTTAGTGGAGGTGTAAGAGATCATGGTCCCTCTTGCATGACTAAGTCGTAAGATCATTTAAGTATACCTCTATTATGTTCTTCAAGTCATGAAAGGAAAACATCATGGCCACTCGGAATGTTGCACCAACATTTTTAAGACCAAACGACATTTTTCTGTAAGTGAATGTACCCCAAGGACATATGAAGGTTGTATTGTGTTGGTATTCCAGATGAATTTCAATTTGGTTGTAGCTAGAAAAAACATCCATAAATGAGAATATCTCACTCCCCCCACAATCATCCAAGATTTGATAAATGAATGGTGTCAAGAAGTTGTCTTTAGGACATGCCTTATTCAAGTCCCTAAAATCCATGCAAACACGGATCATATCTTGTTTCTTATCAATGGGAACAGGGTTGGAGACCTGTTCCATCAGAGAAACTGGGTAGATAAAACTTGCATTAAGAAACTTTTCAACTTCCTCCTTTATTTTTTCTTCCTTTTTTCAAGGTCTCAAATTCTATCAAACCCACTTTACATTATCATAGGTTCGAATCTCATGTACTACTCAAGGATCAATTCTAGGAATTTCGTGATAAGACCTTGCGAACACATCTCTAAATTCTTTAAAGAGTGTCGTATATTGAGTGATCTTATCCTGTGAGCATTCTACTTCGATAAAGATGTTTTCAACAATTTCAAGATTCCTATAAATGTTGAATGGGATTGTTTCAGGTATGTTAGGCATGTTTCCTTTGGAATAGACACCATGTATAACAAATGGATTGACTACTCCATCAACACTTACAACAATGACTGACTTGAACTCCTACTCTCTACTCGACTTAGTTCATGAAGGAATTACAATCTATGATTCAAATCCTCCCATGGCATTTCAGATCCAACCATTTCCTTGATAATTGACAAGTCTGAAGGCAAGATGGTATTTAAACAATATTGAGAGTTTGGAGAGTTTTGAGCCCAGATAGGCTTCAGAAAGAGATCATCCTCCTTGGTGACGGTTAGAGTTTGATATGGGTTTTTTGTGGCCTGTTGAATGGATCGATAAGATATTTCATATGCAGACAAAGGTTCGGCCATTCCAACATGAAATTGACCTTCAAACATACTATTGTGGTGAGGAAAGGGTCCATGGGTCATGTATATACAAAGTCTTGAACGAAGTGACCCTATTAATTGGAGTAGCACGAAAGTACGAAATTGGTGCGGGGATATCAAAAGATCCCATTAGTGAAGGGTACATCCCACAATCGATGCTCTCAATGGCCACCTAAGAGTTTTCAATACAAGGGACCATAGAACTAGTATTATTTGTCACATCAGAAAGGTTGGATGCCACTCGATCGATAGTCATGATTTTTCCCTCATGAGGAAATCATATAATCTGAAAAACTATCAAGATGATAATTGTCATAGAGTAGGTCCAACTTCTTCCAAACAAGACATTATAGTTGAGCGACGCATAGACTACTTAAACCTATACACAAACAAACTTCCCCCCTAGAATGACCAGACATGAAGGAATCATACCATGTGGTTGAAATGAGAGTCCATTGAAAGAAGTCAAGAGTGGAGGAGAAGGGGTAAGTTTAGGAGACCAATGGATTTCCAACGTGACAAAGAAATCACACACATGGAAGTTCCTTCCTCAACTATAGTTATATTAACTAAGATATTGTTGCAAACAACTCCTATCTAAAAGGCTAAGTGATATGGAAGGTGTGGTCTCACATTGGTAGCATCAAACTTCATAACAAGCTAACTAGTAGAGTCTACAACTCTTATGGTAGATAACAATGCAATTTTCTATGAAGGGAAAATTTAGAGAACCTCCAAAGTGGGAAGAGCACAAGGCATCTGGGCCAAATCCTCCACAAATGAATAATTGGGAGGGGCTCGTGCATTAGGGTTATGAATTTTCCTTTTGTAAACGACCTTAGGTATGCATGGCACTATTTCTTTTCCAGGCCTCTCTATGTGGAGAGGGGCTTGATCCTCTGAATTTTTCTTACCCGTCTCTATTGACTCAGGGTTATGATAATTTGTATTTATCATTGATAAGTCTACATATTTTAGCTTCATGGATTTAATCATGTTTACTACTACTTTATATCCATCATAGGGGGGGAGCACTTGACATTCCCCCTTGGGGGTTGAAATTGGAAGAGCTAACTTGCAAGTTCTTCCCTTGCATAAAATGGTTTTGCAACAAAACAAGATTCTACTGTTAATTCAACTTGATAATCCATTGGATGTAATATCCCCCAAAATAATTAATTATTAAAGTCTATGTGCACTTATGTATTAATTTCCATTTTTGTCAAATTTCTATTTGGAAATTTTTTCCATTTATGGAAAATCCGAATTTGGAATTTGATTATTGTAATTAATTATTTATTATTGTTGGGAAAAGATTTGATTTTCCCAACTAACTCTTTGATTGTGCACATGTAAAAGACAAATATTTTTACATATTAAATTCTTGAAGAAAAATGGAACAACTAGGTTTAAAACAGCTAACCATGACTCCATGAGTGGGAAACATAATTGAGTTACCTCAGTGATGATTTTTACAAGTGGGAAATAAGGAATTTGAACACTAGGAGCCCCTGAAAATTAGGTATATGTAAAGCTACGAAAATTCCCAAGGAGGGAACGAAAGACCTAGGCACAAGATGCACATGATATATACAACATATTGAGGAGGCAAGACGCTCCTTAGTATGTTGGAGAAACAATACTACTTGTTGTTATGAGCATTGTTTAGTGTGAGGCAAGGGAATTTATGATATGTAGAAGAGAACTATAGTGGAGGAGGGTCATTTCAATTCTCCCTTATGGACTCATGGTTGTTGTTGGGAAAAACACCCTACAGACTAGCAAACTAGGGTCAGACTTGCATGCAGATTTTGACCGTAAAGAAATTACTTTTTAACCTACCACCCAAAACTTAAACCCCTCTTTCAAAATACATGCATGGAACAAAACTACTAACCTTTTTAATGATGTTTGGTTTAGATCCTCCGTTGCGCTTTGCCCGCTTGCTTGCGTTGCTCCTTCCAAAGATAACCTGCAATCAAGACAAACAACTATGCATGCATGCTACTTTTCTACTGGAGGGTTAGAAATTAAGCACAAATTAAACAAACCATAGATAACTCATGCATTGGGACGGGAAAAGTATTCTTTTATTATTTGAAAAATGAATCAACTTACAATCAAAGTCGAGACCGACCACCGCTCCTTGATCCTGATCCTAGGCTCCTCCTCTTCTATCCTCCAACTTCTTTCCGTTAATTCTCCTTTGGCTCGAGGAAAGGCTAAAGGGTTGGGACAATGGATTCGACAAATGGGCAGAGTTTCTTCGCTATATTTTTCCTCCTCCAAATGGTACCCATACCCCTTATTTTATAGGCTAGAAGGAGCTAGGGTTTTGGACGAACTCTCGGCCATGCATGGCCGGGAGTTTCAGTTAACTGACACATAGATTTTTGTCCCATCGACAACTTTCCTATTTTTGTGTTTTGTTAGGTACACGTGGGCTGTAGTGGGCCTGCCAGCGTGCACACGAGTGCAGTAATGGGTTAGGGTGCGTTGGCCTTGACCCAAGAGGATTTTCAAGGAGGTTATTCAGCAGATGTTTTGGTAATGAAGGGATATGAGTTGGCCTGATGCCAAGTAAGCATGTGTAGTGAAATTTAGGTTTATAACAGATGCCCCCTAATGTGTGAGGTCATAAGAGCATCTGATGGCCGAAATACATTACCAATCTTTTACCAATCTTTACTGATGTGCTGAATGAGTGAGCCCAAGGATCAAGAACCAGGAGGTGTCATCTGCAAAATAACAAATGTCTCACTGAGGAGGGCATACCCATGCTCGGGACAAAATAGAACCATGGCTACCAATCAAATACATTGTAGATCCATGTCAAATAACTATAAAGAGTATCCACGAATAATACACAGCGGAGCTACATCTAGAAATCAGAAAGATAGACATATAGAGTATCTAGCTTCCCGAAGTTGATTCGGCCTGATGGTTGTACTTCAGAGCGCGAGCAACAACTTCAAAATCTTCTAAAAATTGGGTAGGAGTGTAATATGAGTGTACGACTGCACTACCCCGAGGCCTTTGACGGAATGTCGGTTATGGACTTGATAATCTTGATGATCGGACTGAAGGCTTCAGTGATTTTGAGCAAGGACTTGATTGGACATTCAGGATGGTCGGGTATGCAGACAAGAGACATATTGCAGAGGGGTCGACTCAGGCTTAGTGACAAAATTCCCTTGGACAACAACATGACAAGTGATAAGACTCAGGTAGCATACATGTTAATCATAAGTCTACGAAGCAGGAGGCAATACAAACTCTCTATATGTTTGGAAGAGTAACCAAACGGTGGAGGACACAACTCTATATAGCGAGAAAATATTCCTAAGTTCATACTACATCCCATAGTCTGATGATCAAACAGACAGATGTGCTTTATCCAAGGGTGACTCATGATGCTGCCAATAAAGAAAATACCTTTCCCGTCCTCTTTTTGGGGTATATTTGATTTTTTTTTTCTTTTTGGTAATTTTTGAAAAAGAATAAACGAATATTACGTTACAATGGAGGAACGAGTACTGCAAACATACAAGATCAAGGCACAAGGACAAGACTGATGTTCTAGTAAAATGATACTCGGGAAAAATCCTTCGGCGGCCAAAGGTGTTAAGACGCAGAAGAAAACTGTCACAAGGCTGGTGGATAAGGTATGCAAATGCAGTTGATAGAACACACAATGGTAACGTTCTTCGATGTAAGTTTAACGAGCCCAGAGAAGGTAAGATCGATGGTTTTTCATATTTAGAGAGTCTGAAAAAGCATAAAAGGAGACTCCACTGGGGTACCTTTTTCGAAGATAGTCTAATCGGTTCGAAAAAGGGATAAACTAGCACCGATTAGACGTCAATTCAAAACCATTTTAACTAGTGTGACAAGGACAAGATCACTCGACCATTTTTTCATGTTTAAGGAGTCTGAAAAAAGCTTAACTATGGACTCCGTCAGGAATATTCTTCTGGACCAATTTAACGAGTGTGAAACAATAAGGTCACTCGGCGATCTTTTCAATTTTAGGGAGTCTGAAAAGAGCTTAACTATGGACTCTGTGGGGGTTTCTTTTTCGTAAATTTAGTCCCTCAGGCCTGAAAAAAGGAATAAAATTATACCTGAGAGTACTCTTCTAAAGAATAAGAATTCGATAGAGTATACCTTTGTTCGTACAGTTGACCGTCCGGACCGAAAAAGGGGTAAACTACTGTCGGACAGATGTGACTTCAAATTTCAGTTTAACAAGCGTGAAAGGTCACAAGATTGCTCGGCAATCTTTTCATTTTTAGAGGGTCTGAAAAGGGCTTAAAAGGAGACCCGTTATTGTTTGGGAGTCCTGAGGGTAAGACAAAGAGTGAAAAAAGACTCATGCAAATGAGGCTCAAACTCATATTTGGGAAAGACTATACGGACTCCCGAGCCTACAGTGTTGTTAGAAACGGCATGGACACCATAATGCAACCAGGACCTACCTAGGGAATCCATGTTCTGGTAAGCTCTACCACCAAGTTGCAACACTTCTAGAGTAGATATGACGGTTCTGTGTCACAACCGGATGGGATCGATCCTATAGCATAAGAAAAAGGCAACGAGATGCAAAAGGTGGGGTGATATCCTACCCTATATGCTCAAGTTAATTTTTGAAAAATAAATAAATTATGGACCATCAATATTTTTTCGAAACTCAAAAAAAACGTCCCAATACCTGATCAAATCCCTCCCATATAACTCCTAGATCACTCTAAATGGTTTTTGATATAAAGAAACTGATAAGGGGGGCCAAAAAAGTGACAAAAAGAGGCCAAAAAGTCTATAAATAGAAGCTGGCAGCTCATTATCAGCATTGCTGATTTGGAAATTGACTCTGGAGCCAAAAGACCCCCTTTGCCAAAGATCATGATTCCGGGAGCTACAGTGGACGAAACAGACTTCTGCTTGGACCAAGTAAGTACAAACTCCCTTATCTAGCTATTCAATACTTCAATTCTAGCATTTAAGTTATTTGTTGGGTGGGCATCAACCTCGGAAAGGTTGGCCCTAGAAACACGCGCGTTGTCCAGAGATAGCCCGCGTGTACACACGTGCAGAGCAAAGCCTGCCCGAGTGTACACGCGTGCAGAGCAAAGCCTGCACGCGTGTACACGCGACTGTTATCTCTTTAGGCCGCGTGTACCCACCCCCCCCGATTGATGAAAAATCCAATGAAAAGACGTATTGACCCTCCTTTACCTTGTTGTGTTGGCAGGATGTATGTCCAGTGGAGGGAAAGGGAGCATGAGGCAATCAATGAGTTAGTTGCTGCAGATGCGAATGTTGTGGCCGTGTTAATGCAATGTGGTTTGATCAAATTCTTTTTATCTCCATTCATGCACGCGCAACCAAGGCTACTGAACGCCTTGATTGATTACCGGCACCCTGACGCAGAGGCATTTATGCTAGAGGGGCAATCCTTGGTGCCCACCACCGAGGATATTTACTTTCTGACTGGCCTCTCAAGGAGAGGGGAACTAGTCAACTTTCAGACTTTTCCTGCGGGGCTGAGCAAGGTCTCGAAGCTGATAGCTGAGTACTGTGAGGTTGGGACCGATCATAGAGGTTCCTCGGTACCTATTAGCAAGATTACCAACCTCGTACTACAGACTATCTTGTTGCTTATTGGGTGGATTACTGGCTCAGCAGTCGTGCATCAGGCTTCGCGCGCACAGATGAACTGTGCTATCCAGTGCATGAATGCACAAATTTTTGATTGGAGTACCACATTGCTGGAGTGTATGAAGAGGCAATTGACAGATTTTCGATAGCAGACACAGAGGAAATTCGGGTTCGGGACTATCTTGTGTCCGTTCTTTTTCAAGAGAGTTTCATGCTTCATTCCTCGGGTTGTAGTACGAGGACATCTGGCCTCTTTCCCTGCAGTATGTAGATGGACAGTGTTACTGCTGCGACAGGGTGGTGGAAGGACCGTGGAGGCCTTCGACGACGACTTTTTTTCTTGGTTGTCACTACAGATCCCTGCTATCGAGGACTACCCATATGCGGGGATTGACTTCTCTAGAGATCCGGAGATACCCGTGCCTCCTGGTGAAGAGCGAGGGGAGATGGGAAAGCCTCCACCTTGGTAGTTTTTTTGTTTGCATATGTAATTTTTATGTCTTTTTGTTATATATATCATTTTTGTATGCCAGATTATTTGATGGGTAAACGTTTATTGCACGCAGATGTGGGACCCATGCGACCTGCCGACTATGCAAGGAACAGGCGTCACCCACGGCCAGAAGCCGCAGATGCCGCCACTGGGGTAGCAGCAGTAGAAGGGAACCTCCGAGCAGGAGAGGCCGAGAGGGTCCTTAGGTGAGTTGAGCGGAACTTCACTGCGCTCACTCGCACAGTCCCGATAGCAGAGATAGAGGACCTGCCGCCATCCATGCAGACTCATGTTGTGGGGGCACCTCGGATATGGGTCCGATTGTTTAGGCATTTATCCCGTGCAGTAGATGATTGTAACAAGGCCCATAGGCCCTGAACAGACTTTAGAATTTTTATGTGCCACGAGCACCTTATTGTATATATTTTTTGAGGGCATAATCCCAGTGACTCGTTACTGTTCCCACTTTTGAGGCGCTTGCATCCATCTATGTACTCTCAGGATTTTATGATGTTTATATATGGTTTTTTATCTCTTTTTTGTGTCTTATGGATTATGTGTGCAAAAATGTATTTACATGTTTATGTCCATGATCTTTTTATATGTGGGCGAGATGCCAATCTAAAATTTTATTAGCTAGAGTATCTGTGACTTGGTTTAATCTCCTAGGAACATGAAAATATGTAATATAATCAAAGTTGCGTTCTAAGAGACGTACCCTAAGGAATCGTCGGTGTAAAGTTGGATCATGAACCCGGTATATTATGTTTAGCTGCGACACAACCAGTTGAGCGTCTAGATAGACCCAAAGACGAGAGATACCCAATGACAATGCGTCATGAAGCAACTCAATAACTGCACTATACTCGGCAACATTATTTGTGGTGTCACCTAAGCATATACCTCTGGAAGATAACAACTGACCCTGTGGTGTAAATATTACCCAAGCTGCGGAGGCAAGCCTCCGCGTGTGTCGACTAGCACTGTCCGCATACCCAACGAACACCTCGGACTCTCTTGACATCTACCATATTGATAAAAGATAACATCAATGACACATCCATAACACTTTTTAAAAGAAATGTAAAAAAGTAATAGTACAAAGACTATACATATGTTACAAAGAGTTACCCACAGTGACCTTTCTATGAGTAATACTTCTTGAGGTAGAGCCCATTTCTAGGCTCCACCAAAGCATTCCCTTCAAAATCGACCAAATGATAAGCGCCTTTTTTTAATACCTCTTTGATAATGAAGGGTCCGAACCACATGGGTTTAAACTTTCCTACCCCCAGGGGGTCCTTGTCTTGGTCATAGACCAGGACAAGTTCGCCCTCAGAAAAAATCCGAGGATGAACGGACCTATCATATTGACACTTGACCTTATATTTATGAGCCTCGTTGGCCAGTGCTGCATCGCGACGCTATTCATCAAGCTTCTCAAGGTGTACTAACCGTTCTTCAAGTGGAGAAGTGTCTGGCAATAACTGTACTGCCAATTTCAGAGATGGGATTTGACATTCGATGGGAAAGACTGCCTCCAGCCCGTAAACAAGTTGGAAAGGTGAGAAATCAGTTGCAGTCTTAAATGATGTTCGGTAAGCCCATAATGTCGAGTATAACATCAAATGCCAGTTTGACTTGGCTGAGTTGATAGTTCGTTGTAGAATCGTCTTAAGAGTTTTGTTTACAGCTTCCACCTGCCCATTGGCTTTGGGGTAGTAAGGTGATGAATGTTCCTACGTAACCCAAGCTTTGATGTTAAATCGGACATCATGTGATTCTGAAAGTGACTGCCATGGTCAGTGACAATCTCTCTTGAGACGTCAAACCTTGCTATAATCTGGTTGAATAAGAAGAGAGCTGCAGTCTCTCCATCATCTTTAAACGTTGGCATAGCCTCGACCCATTTAGTGAAGTAGTCGATGGCTACGATGATATAGCAGTGCCCCCTTGCTGACGGGGGGTTGCATGTAGTGTAATCAATCCCCCACTTAGTGAAGGGACCAACTGTGATGACAGGAAACATAGGAGTTGGATGTGCCCTCATCTTCTGCGAGAAGATTTGGCACGGATGGCACTTCTTAACCGACTCGATACAATCTTTGATAAGTGTGGGCCAGAAGTAACCTGCTCGTAAAATATTTTGGGCTATTGCCAACCCAGATAAATGACCGCCACAAGCTCCAGTATGAAAATCGTTGAGCACCATGACAGCCTCCTCATGAGTGAGACATCAACGCAAGATGTAGTCTACACCTCTTTGATACAACGTATCATCGAGTATGAGATAGTTCTTAGCTTGATGGCGTATCCTCCAACGCTCATCACGAGAAGCAGAGGTGGGGCACTTCAAACTCTGGATATAGATAAGTATATCTCCGTACCAGGGGGTCTGAATATTGAATCAAAAACATATCCCCCCGGATAGGCGATTCCTCAGGCACAACGTCACCTGACTCAACCGAAAGCTCTAAAATAAGTTCTGCGAAGACCAATGACTTCTTAGACTTTACTGAAATGAAGTCTAAGTCAAATTCTTGGAGGATGACCATCCATCTACTGATTTTTCTTCCTATAACTCGTTGTGTCAACATGTACTGGAATGGATTCACGACAGCGATGACGGTGGTCTTGTGAAACAGAACATACTGACGAAACCGTTGAACAGCATGAACTGCTGCCAATGCAAGTTTTTCGATATGGGAATAATTAAGTTCCGGTCCTACGAGGCCTCGGCTCAGGTAATAGATCATGTATTCTGAAAATGAATCATCTTCCTGGACTAAAACCATGCCTATAGTTGACTCTGTGGCAGCCAGATATAAGAAGAAATATTTGTTATAATTAGGTGGTCGTAGCAGAGGTGTGGTTGTGAGGGCGTGTTTTAATGCGTTGAAAGAGCGTTGAGCGGCTTCGTCCCAGAAAAAGGGAACATCTTTCTTCAATAAACGCATAAATCCCTTGGTGATTTCGGCATAGTTGGTGATGAAGCATCGTAAGAAGTTCGCCTTGCCTTGTAGACTCTGAAGTTGTAAGATTGTACGTGGGGGGGGCAACTGGATTATTGCCTCCACCTTAAGAGGATCGACCATGATCCCTGTTGTTGATACGATGAAACCTAACAAATGTCTTGACGTGACGCAAAAGTTGCAGTTGTTGGGATTCAAGCGAATCCTGAAGTAGCGACAGCGTTCGAAGATTAGTCTGAGGTGCGTAGGATGATCCTTTCGCTTGCGAGAGTGTGATGATAAATCATCTAGATAGGCCTCTACTATATGTTTGAGGTCGTGAAACACAAAAGACATGGCCCGCTGGAATGTGGCTCCATCATTTTTAAGGCCAAAAGGCATCTTACGATAGGCGAATGTACCCCACGGACAAATGAATGTCGTTTTGTGTTGGTCTTCAGGTTTGATTTGGATTTGATTATAGCTTGAACAACCATCCATGAACGAAAAGGCTTCACAACCGGTACATTCATCAATGATCTGGTCAATGAATGGGGTTGGAAAATTATCTTTTGGACATGCCTTGTTCAAATCACGAAAATCGGTACATACACGAATCGTGCCTTGTTTTTTATCGACCGACACGGGATTTGACACCCATTGAGTCAAATGAATATGATAAATGAAACCTGCCTTGAGAAATTTCCCAACCTCAAGCTTAATGGTTGCTGCTTTCTTAGGATTGACTGGACGAATTTTTTGTCGAACAGGCTTAGCATCAAGATACGTTGTGATTTCATGTTCAACTATTTTTGGATCGATACCTGGCATTTCTTCATAAGACCAGGCAAAAACGTCGCGGAATTATTTAAAAAGATTCGTATAAATTTGAATCTCTTTGGGGGAGCAATCCACTCCGACGAATACATTCTCCATGACGCCAGGGTTTCGGGAGATGTTAATAGGTATAGTTTCAACGATAGTCGCCATATTCCCCTCAGCATAAATTTCCTGTGTAGCTAAGAGGTTAATAGGACACGGTTGATCTCCCGTCATGGTGATAGTGAATTCTCCTGCCTCGATTCGGCTTAAATCTGGGAGGAAATATGATTTGTGATGAAGATCTTCCCAAGGTTTGTCCGGACTAGTCATTGCTTCTATTACTGCTTCGTCAGAAGGCAAGACTAAGTCTAACGAATCGATGGTAGCAAGAAAACCCTGAGCCCAAATAGGCTCTAGAAGTGGATCCAACTCTTGCGCTGGAGTCGGATCAGGGTTAGTTGAAGCTTGCTGGACTAAAGAGTACGCTACTTCAGCGACCGACAAGGGCATGGACATGTCAGAGTGCCCTGTCTCATCCATCGTGGCTGATGGGGAAGGAAGAATCCACGGATCCTCAAAGTAAGTCATGCGGAACGACGAAACTTGAAAAATCTCAGCCTTGTGGTGATTAGATATAAACTTGACATCGTCATGAGGAGGCGGGTAATCGAAGGTACCCATCAAGGATGGGCACAAACCAACTCCTACACTAACGACACCGGGTTGAGGATTATCAATCATGGGAACCGTGGATTCCCCCAAAGCGGGGTCAGGTCTAGAGAAGGACAATTGATCAATGGTCACTATCTGACCCTCGTGTGGAAACAACAAGACTCGAAAAACTGTAGCAACCACAGCTTGCATAGCATAAGTCCAACTCCAACCTAACAAGAGGTTATAGTCGAGGGGAGCATCGACTACCTCTACTTCGACGCACATCGTCTTCCCTCCTAACTGGACAGGGAAAGAAGGAATGATGCCATGTGGTCGGAAAGAACGACCGTCGAACGTAGTGAGGAGAGTAGGTGATGGAGACAAAGCGGGATGACCAATGGATTTCCAACATGATAACGACATAATGCATGTCGAGGTGCCCTCGTCGACCACTGTGCGGAAGATATTCCATGTAAAATTTTTCGTGGGATGAGCCACTACTATCTGAAACGCTACGTGGTAAGGCAAACAAGGCTTAAAGTTTGTCGTATCTAACATGATGGTACCTGGGTTACAAGTCTCAGTAGAGCCTAAAGTAGTTAACAAGGCCTTCCTCTGAGCAGGGAAGCTTTGGAAGACTTCCAAAGCAGACATAGCACAAGGGGTTTGTGATAAATCTACCACCACGGAGTAATTCTGGGCGGCCCTTGCGTTTGGGTTGTGAGAAGCTTTCTTAAATGCACCCTTCGAGATGTGCGTCATTGTTTCTCCCAACGTCTTCTCGGTCTGTAGAGGAAGAGATGGGAGCTCAGCTTCTTTACCCTCCTCAGAAGTTCTTGGTTTACTATAGTCGTGTGCTCTATTCATTATGAAAGCATCACCCCTAACCATATATACGTTCGCGGATGAGGAATTGTTTGGAGGAGGGCAGGTTTCTTGGCTGCCCCCTTCGGCACTTGTAGAGGCTTGAATTAAATTTTGCCCATGTTGAAAGGGATTAGTCAACACTGCTTGTTGTTGTTGTGTGACAAACTTTTGGGCCTCTGCAAGTCGAGGACATAGATGGGTCGGGTGGTCTTCCGCACACATGTTGCACGGATACCTCGCCTTCCATTTTTCCGTGGTGCCCTCGCCAGCATTATCAGTGGGTTTTTTCTCCCCCTTACCCTTCTTTCATTGTTTTTTATTCCCTTCAGGCTGTTGGGTGGCCTTTGGGTTAGGCGACTGCACGGAGTGTACTTTCGATGTTTGGGTAGGAGGAGCACCCAAAGCAGTAGTCTGGCTGGCCGTTGAGTTTGGATAGATAACTGTTTCAATTGCTTTGTCAATTGCTCAGCGGGCTTGGTTTGTGTTGAACCAACAATACCATCGGCATGTGGTCCAGCTCTCTGTCTAGTTTTATCCAGTATCGATCGTGGTGCATCCGGAAGGATGTTGTTTAATAAACCAGACTGAGAATAGATGAGCTCAAACTGTTGATCCCTCATGATGGCATCTTCTTCAGAGAAAACTCCTGAAGTCGCGACGTCTTTGGATAATTGTGGGACTAAAGACTTAAGGAACCACTCAAGCAGGAATGCTAGTGGGACTGGTACTTTGATTAGACTCTTTCGGCGTCTCCACTCTTGGATATGATCAGAGATATGGTCCGTTGTTGTCTGTTCGAAATTGGTAAGCAGCTCTGTGCCAGCGTTGTATCTCACAGGTAATTGGAAATGGTTAAGGAAGGCCATCGCCAGTTCGCCAAAAGAAGAGTATCTTGAGTGCTCGAGCTCGATGTACCATTTTTCGACACTCCCGATAAGAGTGCGTTGAAACAATCGCAACTGTACGGAGTCATATTTCAATGAGTTAGATGAACACCAAAGATGGAAAGTAGTCACGTGATCACCTGGATCTTCGTTAGGCTTGGCCTCGAACTTTGGAATGTTCGAAGGCAACTTCGTTGGCATCGAAGGCCAACGTGGATCATGAAAAATAGGATCATTTAACAACCTTGTCAAATCTGGCAAGTGTAACGTCGCCAGGAATGGTATTTTGGGTTGTTGCTGATAGCCTGGGAAAAAGGGTCCTGGAGTTTGACTGGCACCAGGTTGCCAGGAAAAGTTTGGCTGCTGGCTCGGATTCTGGTAGAAACCATGGCCCTAACCAGCATAAGGATTTTGCATCTGCGGAGACATCATCGGTTGATTCCCCATAAAGGACATAGGATGTTGAGCATTCATCGTGTTTGACGGACTTTGGGAAGGATTACCCCATGCCGGGCCTAACGGGAGAGGCATAGTAGTCTGTCCAGGGTTCCATTGACTGTGGAAAGAATTACCCTAGAATGACATTCCAGAGGAGGGAACGGATCCTTGTCCTGAGTTCCAAGGTCCTGCTATATGTTCCCCCGGCACAGGAATAGTACCTTGCACCGGAGTAGACTGTCCAAAAATGGGAGTTCCCCCAGACGGGAAAGCGGTGGATGCGAAAGTGTTGTTACCAAACGTCCCGTTCCAAACAAATGGTGACGAACCTACCGGCATAGTTTGTGCAGGTGTTCCTTGACTCCCGGCTCCAAATGAACTAGTGTGTGCAGGCTGCCCGACGGACTGTTGATGCAGACCACCAAGCGAAGGGGACGAAGGAGAGATATGACCACCAGCGTAAGGAAAAACATTAAAAGGGACAAGAATTCCCCCAAGTTGACCTTGCAGAGGAGCGTTAGAGCTCCCTGCCCCCAGACCCAAAGTCTATAAAGTGGAGTAAGTGGGTGCAGGACTTGTACCTGAACTAGGCATACCATATGAAAACGAAGGGCCTGCCGCACTAGGTGTAAAGGGAGTTGTGGTCGCCGCGATAGATGGGATCGGTCCACTGTACGATGTAGTTGTGGCCGAGACCATGGTGGCTCGGACCGATGACGGCAAGTTAGGATATGCTTCTCCTGTGGTAGCAACGGTGGTGGGAAGGGAAGAATTCCCAGAGGAAGTAACAACATTTGTTTCCATAGCTGTGTGAGGCATTGATAGGCGTTCGTAAAATTGGATTGGTACAATAACCGATGGCTAGGTATCAGTGGTTGGGGTTTCAACCGAGCCAAGATTGGCGGTTGATTCCTCCGGGAGTTTTTCGGGCACAATGGTTTGTAACCCGGTTGCTTCGAAACACCCTTGTTGGTCTAGCTTCCGCCTCAATGGTAGCGGGGGTGGCTCCAGTATAACCGACGGCAGGCCCAGAAGCCTTCGTGACCGACGGAGCTCGAGATCCTCCACTGTGTGAGAAGATCCAAGACACACTAATTTATTCTATACGTTCAAACAGTAACACACTCTAAAAAATAAGCCCCTAAGAGATAAGTCAAGCAAACACTAAACTAGTTGGAAGAACAGTTACAACAACCAACACTAGAGAAACTTACCGATGTAAGTGCAACTCGAACACGGAAGAACCCTCTGGGTAAACTCTGCAAAGCGTGGCCCGATGTATATCCTAGGTACCACGGTATACCCCCGCAGTCACCTGTGTATGTCCCTAAAAATATTGGCAACTAGTTTGCCAACACGCGAACAGTCACCAGGAGGGTACAATCGAAAGTCGGGTAGACCATAATGAGCAGGGTATCAAGCCCGAAACCTGTCAAGGGTATCGAGAGAAAATGGTCTGGAAGACAAATGAGGACCTCGAATGGATTCGAGACCCACGAAGCCCCGTGGCAAATGCAAACGACGAAATCCCAAAACAATCCCTCGATATGTGTTCTCCACTACGCTTGGTCCGGCTTTGGAGGGGTTATCTCCGCTACCTTTCCGCATGCGACCTCGTGTTTATCCCCTGTGTTAGAGGGGGGTCCCAGATAAATTCCATGAAACTGGACTTCTACACTCCCTATCACGGACTCTAATGTTTGGTTTTGAGTGGCCTTGGAGAGTTTCCTCTCCAACCTAATCCAAGGCCCTAGTCCTGAACTAGTGTATGAACCCTACAAACAAAAAGTCTAATAGATTTTAAGTTAGTGTTGCTTTTATGGGCTTTATTACGTCACGGGGTATGAAGTTGAAACTAATGATGTGTAAATACTAAAGCAAAAATGAATGAAAAAAGATGGAAACAAAAGACTTTTACTAAATGAAAAAATCAACAACTTTTCACAAAGAAAGATTTTCTTTTCTTTTCAATTTTTATAAGATTTTATGCAGCAAACATAAAGGAATTTCGCTCGACTACGAGCTACTTATGCTCTAAATGCACAGCAAAAACTTATGAACAAAAAGACTTCTCCCTAGCTATTGATGCAGAAACACAATCTTCAAACAAAGAAGAAAATGAAAAGATTTATTTTTCTCCTTTTTTTTTTATTTAAGTGCTAATCAAGCAACAAAAGGAAAATACCGACAAGCACAAAACCTAGAAAGACAAATTCTGGCTTAAAGGGCAGATCGCAAAGAATCAAAGTAAAGGCACACAATGGTGATAAAGAAAACAAAGACTCTTAAGCTTGCCTAAAAACCATAAAACAAAATTTTTTCTTTTTATGTTTTATGTCCAACTATCAACTAAGAAAAAGCAGGCTAAGGGTAAGATGACCTAACCTACTAACTGTTCAACCCTAGACTCAAACACCTGAGAGGAATACTTCTCATCAAATGAGGGGATGACTGCCCCACCTTGACCGAAAAGTAGCCTGTCAAGCACGCTTCTGTCACTAAAACAACACGTGTGCGAACGCGTGATGAGCTAAAATAGGATGCGTGTACACGTGGGTTGACCTTGTACAGGCCACGTGTATGTATAAATTCTAAGACAACAATAAACACAGGCAGCCCAGACCAGGAAGAGGCCTCTGGTATTGATAACCAGGGTCTCTTGAAGGCTTGGATGCTTCTTCTAACAGAAAAGAAAAATAATTGCAAGGAATAACAAAACACAAAAAGACAAACTGAGACAGGACTATGAACTAGCAAGACTCAGACAGGATCCAGAAAACCCCCTGAGAATGTATAATTCTGAAAGGGAAGAGGAGGATTGCCTCTCAAGTTCTCTGAACTCCTACACGCTACTGAAACCACTACAGCTAGCGTTCACACGTGGGTTGTAAGAGGTTAGGGCGCAGGTACACGCGTGCATTCCTTCTGCAGGCCATGTGTACTTATGTGTGTCCCGACAATTGTCATCAAGCAATAGTCAGGGAAAACTGGTATAAAGAACCAGGCTCCCTGCTATCTCAGGCCTTACAGAAAAATACAGGCAAAGAAATAGAAAATCTAATCTCTTAAACTACCCAAAAACTCAACTAAATATGGACACCCTAAAGAGTATCTTCCCCAGTATGGTCGCCAACTCTGTTGTTGGGAAAAATACCCTACGGACTAGAAAACTAGGGTCAGACTTGCATGTAGATTTTGACCGTAAAGAAATTACTTTTTAACCTACCACCCAAAACTTAAACCCCTCTTTCACAATACATGCGTGGAACAAAACTACTAACCTTTTTACTGATGTTTGGTGTAGATCCTCCGTTGCGCATTGCCCGCTTTCTTGCGTTGCTCCTTCCAAAGATAACCTGCAATCAAGACAAACAACTATGCATGCATGCTACTTTTCTATTGGAGGGTTAGAAATTAAGCACAAATTAAACAAACCATAGATAACTCATGCATTGGGACAGGAAAAGTATTCTTTTATTATTTGAAAAATGAATCAACTTACAATCAAAGTCGAGACCGGCCACCGCTCCTTGATCCTGATCCTGGGCTCCTCCTCTTCTGTCCTCCAACTGCTTTGCGTTAATTCTCCTTGGCTTGAGGAAAGGCTAAAGGGTTGGGACAATGGATTCGACAAATGGGCAGAGTTTCTTCGCTATATTTTTCCTCCTCCAAATGGTACCCCTACCCCTTCTTTTATAGACTAGAAGGAGCTAGGGTTTTGGACGAACTCTCAGCCATGCATGGCTGGGAGTTTCAGTTAACTGACCCATAGCTTTTTGTCCCGTCGGCAACTTTCCTATTTTTGTGTTTTGTTAGGTACACGTGGGCTGTAGTGGGCCTGCTAGCGTGCACACGCGTGCAGTAATGGGTTAGGGCGTGTGGGCCTTGACCCAAGAGGATTTTCAAGGAGGTTGTTCAACAGATGTTTTGGCAATGAAGGGATATGAGTTGGCCTGATGCCAGGTAAGCATGTGTGGTGCAATTTAGGGTTA
>ML830712.1:2367-15473 GCA_009831015.1 Picea engelmannii | reverse complement strand
TTTTCTCAACAACAATTTCGGTAATTTAGATTTATCACAGGGTAATAACTTTCTGGTAAAAATGAGATAAATGCATAACTTGACAAATACCTGATACTGATGCTAATTTATGCTGCCTTGCTGCATCTGCTCCTGCTGATACATAGATTAACCCTGCCACAAACAAGTAAATAACTGCCCAAAACTACTGTCCTCCTTGCCAACTAGGAAAACTACCTAGCTCCAGGATATCTACGGATATCCTGGCCCTCCGTGCCCAAAAACTTCAGCAACTCGGTGCCTCCCTAGATCAAGCCATAGTTCAGAACACTCTGTTCCTTGCTTAGAGCAAGCCAACAGTCCACAAAATACCACAGGCTCACAACCAATTATCACAGTGCGCAGAATCTCTCTGCTTCCAGCAAATACAGTGGTCCTGAGCTCACAACCCCGCAGCATCCATCCCCACCGAATGGACTACACATCCCCCTCTTCCCGTCCCTTATTCCACCCTGCCGCCTCACGCAGTAACTCTACCACCAACCCCCTCCACGCGTCCTCCGACCTGCATCCCCCCAATAAATTTTATTGCCTCGGGATTTATGGGCTCCCGCACCCTGCATACGCAACCCTGTGCATACTTAACTCTGTTGTTATCTCCATTCTTACTGACTGTCTTTTAAATTGGTTTATCAGATCATTGAATGCAGTCTGCAATCAATGTTATTTTATTAATTTTAATTCTTTCTTAATTAAATCTTTCTTAATAATCTTTAATCATTTATCAGTTTAGGGGCATTACAACCGACGAGACTTCACCAGTACCTCCCAGCCAATTCTAGGTGTACTATTTTTCCGCTTGTCCCCCCAATCCGCAAAGGGGCCACACACACTATCCAGATATTCAACTATCTCCCAGCTCGCCTCGCAAGGCCGAGCAACCACTCCTCACCGAGATGAGTATCCCAACTCCCACAAGCTATGTCAGCCAAGTAAATATTTCTACAACATAACGCTACGTAAAGAAAAGAATCATTCATCCTTCTCCTCCCTTCATTATATAGAGTTTTGAAGTCCATTACTTTCCTAAAATCTCATTTAATTAAGTTTTAAAAAATTAAATCCTAAAACTTCCTCCCTGTACAAGTGTAACCCGTCCCCTTCATTCCTTCACAAATTAATTTCTTTAATTAATTAAATTCCCTTATTTCCCTCACCCACCTAGAGTCACTCCTAAAATCACTCCTAGGTGTCCCCAAATTCTCTTACAGGTTTTAATGACTTTTCCCATTATCAATTTCCTAGTTCAATTTTAAATTAGAAAGTTCTTAATGGTAGATACCTTACTAAGTTTGAGTTTCTTCTTTTTCACTTGGGTTTCCCTTTTCCTCTTATGTTTCCCTCTTTTCCTAGTTTCCTAAATATTTTAGATTTCCCTCTTTCCCCTTTTCATTTAGGACTCAAATTGGTAGGTGTAGAAATTAACCCCCTTTTTCCTTTTTCTCTTTTTAGTTAATAATTTTAAATTACCATAAATAATAAAACAATTATTTCCTTTTTTTTTTATAATTTTACCCTAACATATTTTTATGAATCATTTAAATCTCTTACCCCATTATTATTACAAGATTTAATAAAGAGTATAATTATTATTTATGTTGTTTTTATTTTTTATTTTTTTAAATAGATAGATACAATTTTACCACTAGCATAATTTAGACTTAGACCTTAAATTTTCGTATTGGGCAACATTATATTAGGTAATTTGTTTATAAAAATTCTTAACACATTATTTTCCCTAAGGCCATCTAGGTTCATTCATGTATCATCAACAATGTGACATGCCCTTCAGGACATACTAGGTGCTCCAAGGGTGCCACTCGCCTTAATTTGTTTCCGTTGCATGACGTACCCTATAGGATGCACTATGTGCTCAAAGGGTGCCACTCTCCTCTTTCCAGTTTTCTTGCGCGACGTGCCCTTTAGGATAGACCACATGCTCCAAGGCTTCCACTCACCTCTTAATTGATTTGGTAGACATCAAAAACCCCTCGAGTCAATACTCCACCAGGTGAACTTGTGGGAGACTAAGGGACTCTAAGGAATAAGGCCCCTGCTTTATTGTACACCCCTTAGAATCATCGTGAGAAACTGTCGCAGTTTTCCCTCATGGCATCGTGGGTCCTCTAGAACTAGGTAAACATTAATCTATAGTTCGAGCCATGATTGTTCATGCTATGGTGTTCATCAAATGATAAAATGTGATGTTGCATTCATACATTCATTGAGGGTTATATTGGATTATGAAATTTCTTAATGGCTATTTCAAATTTATACATTCATGTTATGAAGTTAATGGTACTGTCGCATTACCACATTCATTTAATGTGATGTTGCATTGCAATTTTCATTAAGGATTTCATTACACTATGATATTCATCAAATGTGATGTTATATTATTACGTTCATTAATGGGTTTGTATCACTGGGACTTTCGTTGAGGGTTATGTCATATTATGAAATTTCTCAATGGTTATGTCAAATTGTGACATTCATATTGGCTAAATTTATGTTAAATTGTTACGTTCCTTAATTATTGTGTTACATTTCAACATTCATGATCAGTTATGTTGCATTGAGTTTGGTTTTCTGTAAATCACATTCCTCAAGGGTTATGTTAAATTGCAACACTTTATCACTGACTTATGTCAAATTTCTATGTTCCCAATCCCAAATGGTTATGTTGCAATGTGATTGTCATCAATGATATGGTGCATTGAGTTTGGTTGGACATTGTTCATTATGGTTCACTATAGTATTTGATGTGGTTGACCTGGATTAATGGTTTGATAATATTATTAATAGTTATATCGCATTATATATTTTCTAAAATATTACATGACATTATGACATTCATAAAGGTTTTTGTCTAATTGAAACATTTTTCTTATTTTATGTTGGATTACGACGTTACAACATTGCTTAATTGCTTAACGATGGCATCACATTGCAACATTCGTCAATGATTATGTCAAACTGTGACATTCATCTTGGTTGACATGACCAAATTATATTGAATGGTTTTTTGATCTGAGGATCTATGTAATTTAACTGTTGAGAACATCTCGAAAACATTTTTCAAAAACATTGTTGATTATTGAGGTACCATGTTCTTAATTCATCATTAACTCCTAGATAAAAGTGTCCAATTTATGTCCCATATTTTTTCATTATAAATTTGATTTAGAAGGATTTGAACTCAAGTGATATAAATGGGGATTTGAGAAGTGTATCAAAAATTTATGATCTTTAATTTTATCTTTATAATGCCTTACAAAGGAATGAAACTAACACAAATTTTAATTAGGGAAAGGAAATCAAGCACTATTTTTTTATTTTTTTTATGAGAGAATAACAATTTTCTCTATATGAAAATGCAATTGTTATACTTTGAGGTTTATATTCATATTCCGTGATTTTGTTTTCTCCTTTAGGTAAACCCGCCTATTATCCTCATTCATTTTTATTTTATTACATGGTTTCAAGCATATGCAATTTATTGTATTATCATTTTTTTTAATTTATGTATCATTGTTTCTTATAACACGTGGTCGGTAAAATATTTTACCTATGTTAACTATGAGTTTGATTTAGTTATATATGAATTTATATTCCATTTAATTAGCTTACTAATTTTATAACTCAATTACTCTTTATATCTATAAATCTATATTCCAATTCATTATTTCTCTTCATTACATTTCTAATTAATTTATTATTTCTCTTCATTATACATCCACACTATTTAAATGTCAATCATAATCATAATCATAACTTATATATATATATATATATATATATATATATATATATATATATATGATTTAGTATTTTTTGATTTTCTTATTAAATGTGTATCAAATTTATAGTTTACTAATTTTATAACTCAATTAATTTTTACAATCACAAAATCTTATTTAATACCAAATCCAATATAATTTATAATTTAATAATTGTTTAGAATAACTAAATATTTTAGCTATATTAATTTCTAGTTTGTATATTTTTCCTATTAACATAAGTTCTAAAAGATATTGTGATGGTTATGTAATAGTTGCAACTTTTGTATTAGACTATTTTTTTAAAATAAAAAATAGATATGTGAAAAGGGAGTAGTGCTAAATCTATAGACTAATTTTGAGGTAAAATTTTTAATGAATTTTGAATTCTATCTATATGAATTTTTCAATATAGTTTTGTTTTACAAATTCATCTATTGAATTTAGCATTATACATAACAATGTCAATTGAAAAGTATTTACCATAAAATAATTTTCAAGCATAAACTCATTGGTCATTATTTTTATACAATCCAAAAAAAAATTGAATTGAAAAAAACTCCATATTGAAAATAATTAATTTGAAAAGTTCTTTAATTGAATAAAAAACCATATTGAGAATAGTTATCTTCGAAAATTCTTTAATCGATAGAAACTCTATATCAAAATAATAAACTTTTAAACATACTGGCATTGATACCTACATATGTATCCAATAATTTAAAACATGTTATTAAATCTCAATTTATTCAATCATTTAAAGTATATTAAATATCAATTTAGTTCTCTAAATAAGATATATGAATAATATAATTGCAATATTAGTCACAACTAGTTCTATGTAATAGCAATTTGTTCTTACAAGTATTTCTTTTGTCTAATTGGAAGAAATGTTAGTTAACATTTCTCATATTTATGTAACATAAGAAAATAACCATCATTCCTTATTTTAAAATAACAAAGAGGTTAGTCATTTTTATCAATCAACACTAGTACATTATAAAATGACTTGGTTTATTAATTTTAACTATACATTTGAAAATAATTTGATTTTTTAATTTTTAAAGAAATATTTAGAAGAAAACAATGAGTGTATTAATTTTTTGTGATATCACACTTGAAAAAACCAAGTTGCAAAAACAAGTTGTATGAATTTAATCAATTAGTTGATGAAGGTATCAATATTATCAAACTACATGGACTACAATGCAAATTGAAATATGAAAAATGTAATGCCAAAAATTTAAGATAAAAAAATGAAAATAAAATGAATGTGATTAGATCCAGTTTTAACTATCCATCTATCATGACCATAACATGAGAGATGAAATATCCATAAATGTAAAGCTTTTCTAAAATTTTGCAATCTTGCAGGACTTAATTCCTCTTGGCCCATGATAAATCTCCACTTAAGATGGATCTAGGCTGTATACTATTTAAAACATTTATGTTAGAACACATGTATCAAGATGAGTAGTGATTTTAAAATATTATATGTTACTGAAATTTCATGTTAAACCTGATATAAGTAGAGTAAATCCATTTTTAACTCCAAATCTATTATGGTAAAAGGTGGAATCTCTTAAAATTCAAACCTTTCCTAAAATTCTTGATTCTGAAAAAGGTTTGTAACTAAGGAATTTATCCCTCCAAACTATGATATATTCAGAAATAAAATATATTTACACTGGAAAATTAATTTTGCTGAATCTTTTCCATACTACCTTAAACAGAGATGCACTACACTATTTACCACCAATTTCTAGACATAAATATTCATTACATATATTTAATTCTAATTTTTAAAAGGATTACTTTTGCTAAAAGGATCACTTTTGCGAGAGATTCTCAAAATAAATAAATAAAAGTGATAACAAGGATTAATAAAGATTATTCGAACATATATAATATCTTTACTACCGATTCTATGTCTAAACATAAATATATTTTTTTTGTAAATAAGAGTGTTAATATATTAGAAGCTTCCAAAAACCAGGGCGAAATACAAAGTTATCCGGGCCGTAGTTACTGGACTGCCCCAGCCATGGGGAAACCAGTACAGCCGGCCCAGCCAACCATTAGTCCAATAAGTCATAAGCAAAACTGAGAAAAGAGTGCTTAAATTGTCTGGCAATTACAAACTAAAACTTGAGAAAACTGGACACCTAGACATTGTAAACTTAGACACCTGGCTGATAGCTTGTCCAGGTGGCTGAAAGGTCGCCTGGCCAAGGCTCTTCCTTGATTTACACTGTTTCATTTCCCCATTGCTTGTCATCTTCCTGGTTGCGCTCAGCTTCCTCGGCGTCGTCCTCGTCTCGTTCCTTCTTGTCGCTCATGATTGGCGGGCTCGTCACCATGTGCTGACCTTCGTCTCTGTCAACCTCAGGGTCCCCCGTTGCTCTAGCTTCGTCAGGATCTGGGAACAAGGCTGCATGCATGGACGATAGGATTTGGAGGAAATTCGCCACCTTTGCCTCCGTGGCTTCCATGCGAAAGTGTAAATCCACCACCTCCTGTCGAAGTTCAAAAACCAAGGTGTGCAATATGGCCAAATTGTCCCTGAATTGTTCGTTGTCAAAGGAATCTCGGTGGTGAGGGCCTGTTGTATTGGGCCTCCTCTTCAGAGCATGGCCACATTCTATGTTGCCTGCAGGAGTATGGGAGGGCTCAGGGTTTTGAATAAGCCGAAGAAGTGAAATTGGCGTTTTCGGTATGATGGCCATGGACCTGAATTACGGAGCCTGCAGAGTGACAGGAGTGGAGACTGACGGATGGCGAGGGGAAGAATCAGCAGAGGTAGAGTCTGAAAGTGTGGTCGGGGGCTGTCGAGGCTTCCAGGGCACACCCCGCCTCGGTCTTCCTCTTGGCCTTGTCATATAATGTCCGGTGCAACTGGAAGGAAGATCAAAGGTCGACTGGTGGAGGGGAAGGACAGGGTCTCGCTCACACCAGAGGAGAATAACAGGGAGGAATGCAAGCTTCGTCAAAATGAGCCCAGCAAACAACGAACAGGGGTTAACCGTCTCCATAATAGCCCAATTCAAACCAACACGCAGCGAAAGGACTTCTGCATAAATGCAGCCTCGCATCAACATAAACACGATTAAATTTCAGGTGGGGCGATGGGCTGTGGTACATGCCCAGCACGTGGCTCCATGCCACGACGCCCGATACCTGCATCCAACTCCTGCCACGATGGCGCACTTGACACCCCATCCGGGGGTCTAAACATAAATATTCATTACATATATTTAATTCTAATTTTTAAAAGGATTACTTAAAGAAAACTTTCAAAATAAATAAAAGTGAGAAAAATGATTAATAAAGATTATTCGAACATATGTAATGTATTTGAGTCAGTCATGGACAATGACAATAACAACATAAATCTAAAAAAAAATCAATTTGGCAGGCCTGTTAGTGCTCTCTGATCATGCAGGTGGACACGACCCTCCCAATCCCGCGCTGGGAGACCTGTAGTTTTGACAATCAGATGGGCCTGTAACGACCCTTGATTATTAAGTATAATTAATTTAATAATATAATCCTAAAAGATTAGCTAAGCTATATTTATGTCTTAAAATAACATTTCTTATTGATTATTATTAAATAATTGTTCATGATGGTTAATGATTAATTTAATTATTAATTAATTCATTAATTAATAGAAGTATTAAATAAACGGTGGATAATAAGATATAATAATAAATTAGGTTACGTATCCCACAAGGGATATCATATTAAATACATGAGGCTAAGTAATAAAGGAGGGATAAGGGTATTAACGACGGGAGGATAAGGGGTAATAAAGGAGTTAGGTAGGGAGTTAATGGGGGGAGGAGTGTCGGTGAAGGAGGGATAAGGAAGGAAAGGAGTTGGAGGGGAGGATCATTCTACGGGAGTTGGCCATGGATTTTGGAGAGCTCTGAGTATTGCAGAGAGGGAGGAATTTTGTGAGTGGACATTGACACAGTGGACAGGAGTTGCTGGGGGTTTTGGGCACGGAGGGCTAGGATATCCGTTGATATCCTAGGGATAGGAGCTATCTAGTCGGCAAGGAGGTCGGTTTTGGGTGGTGCTTCCAGAAGCGGGAAGGGAGCAAGCAGCGGACAAACACAGGTTGATAGCATCAGTTTCAGGTATTTACCAAGATATGCATTGTTTTGTATAAAAATCTGTTATTAAATATTATTATTATGATGATTTTGAATTGCAAATGTGCTAATGAAGTAATTTTTAAATTTTACTGTTGTGTTGTAATTCAATGGTTGTTTAAATTAATTCCGCCATTACAGGGCCTGACAGAGTTACAGGACCCCTAAGTGATTTGAACAGGCCATTCTTCATCTTATTATTATTACTACATTTCTCTGAAATACAAATTTAAATTGCAGTGGCCTAGAAGCCGAACTTTCACTAACCATGGTGACCACCATAAACAGGGCAATCAATATTACCAATCATGCGAATGTTATTATCTTTTCCATTTCTCAGTAACCAATCGAGGCAACAAATAAAATTATTCTCTTGATTGCACAGAGAAAGAAAATAATATGAGTCTATCTTCCTTACATGCAGAGATATATAGGAAGTAGCTACGCAGTGAGAGGGGTGATAAGAACATGGAAAACGCGGAAAGGAGTTTTGAGGGTCATTTTGGGGATGTTTTAGACATATTCAACAGAATGGACAGACTGGACTTGTAATAGTATATTGGTTTGTTACCATAACTCTTATGCACAGCCCCACGAGTAAACATCCATCTAAAGTTAGAATTTTAACGTCGGAGTTATATACTGTAAATCTCATGAAAAAATGTGATTTCTGAATTCATTTTTGGAGAACAACCTCATCGATTTAAATGGAGTTATATACTTTAAATCTTTTGTTGTCATTTTCATTTCGTTTAACTGTAAGTTTTGAACTATTCGAAAAAATGAATATTTTATGCTTTTATGAATGTTTTATGCTTTTTTTTAATATGACGGTGGATTTACAATGTGTATTGTTGTGATCTCCAGGATACAGATCTCCGCCCATATAATATAAAATTGATAAATAATATATTATATGGGCAGAGATCTGTATTCTGGAATTGTGTGACAAAGAAGTGCCAATGTTCATTAGCATTTAGGCATTTTTTTGTTCACTTCAACATTCCAGTGTCTTATAGTTTAGATAAAAACCACTATTTATTAATCAATAAGGAGAAGAAATTATGAAGATGAATACTATTTTGTAGGATATGAGATTAGGGAGTAGAAGAAAAAAAAAATGAATTTAATGAAGAAAGATGGTGACCTCTTCCAAAGAAACTTTATTTCTATTCACCATAATCCTCATGAAACTTTATGAACATTGTTACTTCATTTCTATTCACCATAATCTTCATGTAATTTTTGAAGAGTTATTCTTGATTGTACTCTAAATTAAAAATGATAGTAAAGTTTAAAGGATAAATTCATACAAAACATATACATATACAAATTATGATTTAAATTTGTTACTCAATTTCTTGTGATTCATCCTAAATTGATATATTATGCAACAAGAGGGATCAAATCCCTTGAGGTGCAAGTCTGTCCTTCATCTTTTCACTCTAAAAAAGGTTTGCACCCGGAGGGATTTGATCTCTCTTATGCATGATAGATATGGAGTGAAAATGAATCTATGATGGTATTAGCCCATTGATACATACTCATGTTAGAGACCCTTTTCACTTGAAAGAAGGATATTTCCATAAAGAAACTTGTTTCACTTCTTCCCCTTGGCATGATGGTAGCCGATTTGAATTCCATGGGAGTTTATTTGTTGAGCATGAATTTCATGACTCACCTGAGAGTTTATTTGTTGAGCATGAATTTAATGAATCACCTGAGTGTTTTCATAGTTTTGATGATTTTATTCTTTGACTATTGTTAGTTCATCTCAATCCCATGCATATGAAGCTATGGTGAAGAAGGTGAACTGGACGGGTGTGTGAGCCATAATTTTTCAAAGAGAAAGGGTTTCCTAACTAGGGTACCACTGATGTTTATTGAAAGAAGTATCGGTGAGTGGTGAGTATCAATCATAGTGGAATGTCAATAAAGATTCATATTACAACATTAATGGTAATGTGACATTACAAAATTCATCAAAAGCTATGCCACATTGTGACATTCATAGTGGATAAATTTATGTTAAATTGTTATGTTCCTTAATGGTTATGGTTCATTGCAACATTCATCAAGGGTTATGTTGCAATGATTTTGGTTGCCCATAAATCACATTCCTCAATGGTTATGATAAATTGCGACATTTATTCATTGAATTGTGTTAAATTGCTAGGTTCCCAATACCAAATGGTTATGTTTAATTATGATTGTCATTAAAGATATTACGACATTGTGACTTTCATTAAGGGTTTTTTCACATTGTGACATTGATTAATGGTTTTTTCACATTTTGACATTCATCCACAATTATCTTAGATTAAACATTTCTAATGGCTATTTTAGATGAGTACATTAGTCTTGGGACATTAATGGTTATGTTGCATTATGCCATTCATCAAAATTTATGTCACATTGCGATGTTCATTAAGTATTTTTTTGGGACTACGATGTTCATGAAATGATCAATTGTTATGTCAAATTGCAATATTCATTATGGGTTTTATCACATTATGAGATTTGTAATTGTTTTGTCACATTGTGACATTCATAGAGGGTTATCTTAGATTGCGACATTTCTTAATGGTTATTTCAGATTGATACCTTGATCTTTCTGTGTTAATGGTTATGTGACAAGATAACATTCATCAAATGGAATGTCCCATTTTGATGTTCATTAATGATTTTATCCCACTTTGATGTTCATCAAATGTGATGTGACATTGAGAGGTTTATTAAGGGTTTTGTCGCATTGCAACATTCATCGAGGATTATGTCAAATTGTCACATTCCTCAATGGTTATGTCAAATTGCAACATTCATATTGACTAACTTTATGTTAAGTTGTTATGTTTCTTAATGGTCATGTCGCATTAGAACATTCATCATGGGTTATGTTTCATTGATTTCGATTGACTTTTGTTACCCATAAATGACATTCCTTAATAGTTATGTTCAATTGCACCATTCATCTTCCCTAATTTATGTCAAATTTATATCTTCCCAATACCAAATAGTTATGTTTCATTCTGACTATTATAAAGGCTCCGATGCATTGAGTTTCGTTGGCCATTGTTAATTATGGTTTAATATGGTATTTGATGTGATTGAAAAAGTTTGATTATTTAATAATATTATTAATAGTTATTTCACATTATAGACTTTATCAAAGGTGATGTCACATCATGACTTTCATCAAGTGTTGTATCACATTGTAACATTTTCTTAGTTTATGTTAGATTACGACATTCGTCAATGGTTATGTCTTATTATGACATTGATCAAATTTGATGTCGCTTATGGTTTTTTTCACATTGCAACATTTCTTAATCGTTAATTCAGATTGAGAAAATGTTAATGGTTATGTCACATTATGACATTCGTCAAATGTGATGTCACATTGCAATGTTCATTAAGGATTGTTCACGCTACGATGTTCATCGAATGATAAAATGTGATGTGGCATTGAGACATTCATTCAGGGTTATATTGGATTCTGAAATTTCTTAATGGCTATTTCAAATTGAGACATTCATGTTATGAAGTTAATGGTACTGCTGCATTGCCAAATTCATTTAATCTGATGTCACATTGCAATTTTCATTAAGGATTTCATTGCACTATGATGTTCATCAAATGTGATGTTAGATTTTTACGTTCATTAATGGGTTTGTATCATTGTGATGTTCATTGAGGATTATGTCATATTATGAAATTTCTCAATGGTTATCTCAAATTGTGACATTCATATTGGCAAAATTTATGTTAAATTTTTACGTTCCTTAATGGTTGTGTTACATTTCAACATTCATGATGGGTTATGTTGAATCGTGTTTTGTTTCCTATAAATCACATTCCTTAAGGGTTATGTTAAATTGCAACATTTTATCAGTGACTTATGTCAAATTGCTATGTTCCCAATCGTGAATGGTTATGTTGCAATCTGATTGTCATCAATGATATGTTGCATTGAGTTTGGTTGGACATTGTTCATTATGGCTCACTATAGAATTAGATCTGGTTAACCTGGGTTAATGGTTTGATAATATTATTAATAGTTATGTTGCATTATAGATTTTATAAAAGGTTACGTGACATTGTGACATTCATAAAGGTTTTTTTTTAATTAAAATGTTTTTCTTGTTTTATGTTGGATTCTAACTTTACAACATTGCTTAAGTGCTTAACGGTGGCTTCCCATTGCAATATTCGTCAACGGTTATGTCAAATTGTGACATTCATCTTGGTTGACATGAATGAATTATATTGAATTGATTTTTTGATCTGAGGATCTATGCAATTTAACCATTGAGAAAATCCCAAAATCATTTTTCAAAAACATTGTTCATTATTCAGGTACCACGTTCTTAATTCATCATTAACTCCTAGATAAAAGTGTCCAATTTATGTCCCATATTTTTTCATTATAAATTTTATTTAGAAGGATTTGAACTCAAGTGATATAAGTGGGGATTTGGGAAGTGTATCAAAAATTTATGATCTTTAATTTTATCCTTATAATGCCTTACAAAAGAATAAAATTAGCACAAATTTTAATTATGGAAAGGAAATCGAGCACTATTTTTTAATTTTTTTTTATGAGAGAATTACAATTTTCTCTATATGAAAACACAATTGTTATAGTTGTAGGTTCATATTCATATTCTATGATTTTGTTTTGTCTTTTAGGTAAACTACCCTATTCTCCTCATATGTTTCTATTTTATTACATGGTTTCAAGCATATGTAATTTATTGTATTATAGTTATTTAAAGCTTATGTATCATTGTTTCTTATCAAATGTGGTTGGTAAAATATTTTACCTATGTTAACTATGAGGTTGATTTAGTTATATATGAATTTATAATCCATTTAATTAGCTTACTAATTTTATAACTCAATTACTTTTTACAATCACAAAAACTTCTTTCTTAAAAAATCCAAGATAACATATAATCTAACAAGTTCTTACGATCATAGAATACTTTACTTATATTAATTATTATTTTGGTCTCACTATCTATAAATCTATATTCTAATTCATTATTTTTCTTCATTATATTTCTAATTTATTGTTATATTTTTGTATACATCCACAATGTTTAAATGTCAATCATAATCATAAGTTATA